>PVKA01003929.1:34126-44864 GCA_004027165.1 Ctenomys sociabilis | reverse complement strand
TTGTCTGTTGTCTGCTGGTAATTTTCCCCCACAGTCCTAAATGTTGATTTCTGATTTTTTTTTTTTTGAGACAGGGTCTCACCATGCAGTTGAGGCAGGCCTTGTGCTCACTTTTGCTGCCCACAGGCTAGTCTGGAACTCATAGTGATCCACCTGTCTCACACTCCTGAGCCCTGGGATTACAAGTGTGTGCCACCACACCCAGTTACTGGATTGCATGGTGGTCACCCATGGATCCAAGGCAGACTGCATGGCATGGGGGACCAGAGATCGAACTCAGATCATTGTGCTTGCCAGGGAGGTGCTTATGCCTCTGAATTATCTCCCCGGCCCCCGATGTTTTTTCTTGTGTAATTGGGGCTCTGTTCAGAAAGTCCTTGCCTATGCCTGTAATTTCAAAAGTTTTGTCATTTTTATTTCATTTAGTCCATGGTGTGAGATATGGGTCTAGATACATTCTCTTTCATGGACACGACAAGTTTTCACAATGCTTAACTTCGAAGATGCTCACAACTGTCTCATGGCACAGAGTGGTGAGGACGTAGTCAATGGCCTGCTCACTCCCTGCCAGCTCAGTGTAACTGGGAGGACCTGGGCAGTGAGAGGTGGCTCACCCAAGAGCCCTGCAAGGCTGCCTGTCAATCAACTCCGCCTCTTCCAAACCCAAAGGGCCCAGAGGGTGCATCAATGCTTGTCTCAGTGCGCCCCCTGGAGGACCTCATCTACAGCTACCCTGTCAGGACATCCCTGATTGCCAGTGATTGGAAATGGCTATTTCTCAATAGATCATGTCATACATATCAATAAATTATGCTTTAGACCATTTTAAATTAGCTAGTTCTATACCCACACGGGTAAAAATCCAATCATAATGTTAAGCGAAGTAAAGAATGTCGCTGTTATTATATTTATGTGTAGAATTTAAAACTTCAGGACAATGTAGTACTGTGTTGCTTATGGAACCTACTTTTGTAGTTACAGCCTGAAATCAAAGGTAGAAAGGATGCATAATACTTGTACATTAAAAATTTCTCATTTGAATAAACAGTACAGTTAGGATAAATATGCCGTGCTTCTGCATAATTCTATGAGAAGCAAGACTTGCACTAATAGTGGTTGGACAAGATATTATGTCAGCTCTAGTACTATGGGCAACCACTAGGAAAATAACAAGGTAGAAAGTATTAATTATTGAATCTGTGATATAATTCAGTTATAAAAAATAAGATAAGTAAACAGATACACTCTCTTAATTTACTGATAAGAGACATCTGCTATAATAATGTCTGTAAGTATAATATAATGTATGCACCTTGTACGATACCAAAACTTTATGAAAACAGTTTGTAATGTATTAATTTATTGAAAAAATTATAATTAATTATATGTAAAAAATTAATTAATTAATTTTTAAAAATTCTCATTTGAGAAAATCAGGAGGCTGAAACACGACTAATTTCAAGGCCAGCCTGGGCAAGCTAATGATTTAGGGACACCCTGTCTCAAAGTAAAAACTAAAGGGCTATGGATGTAGCTTAGCCCAGGGTGCCGGGTTCCACCCACATGACCCCCCCCACACACACCCCTGAGTCAAAGTTGGGAAAAATGTGTATCAAATTTAGATAGTGGAGCCGGACTTGGTGGCGCAGGCCTGTAATCCCAGTACTCAGGAGGCTGAAACAGGACGATTGTTGTGAGTTCGAGACCAATCTGAGCTACAAAGTGAGCTTAAGGCCAGCTTGAACTGCATAGTGAGACCCTGTCTCAAAAAAAGACAAAAAAAGGACAAAAAAAATTTAGATAGTGATTAATTGAGTGATTAAAATATTTTCTCAGAAAATTTTGCATCTGAGAAGTCTTGTATCAGTTTGAAGACCATCATCCTAAATTACTAATTTTAATTGGCTAAACAACTTTCTGTAAACCATAGGATGATCGCCTTGCACCACGTTAAAAAAAAATCACCAGATCGAAATATTTAGGAGAAAGATCCCAGATGGATTTAGAAAGGGTAGATAAGAAAACAAATTGTGTTCAATGTGCTTTTTGTTCTAAAACTGTGTGGCTTCCCCTTGCTACCTATAAGTATGGAAATCAATGCTGGATTGTCAATACCATCTGTATGAGTATTACTACAGTAGGTACCTTGTATTTGTCTTCTACATATCGATTTTACAGTGAGTATACATTTATTTTATCAGAAACAAGAATAATTGAATAAATACATTGAGCAAATAACATGTCCAAAACAACTTATGCCATTAACAGTGTGCTGTTTCAGATCTAACACTCTGGAAGCTGAGGGTACTGCTGCATTACGCGATGAGCTTTTGCTGCCATCTTGTGGCTACGTGGAAAAATGCTTTTGAAAGCCTGGCGAAACTCCGGGTAGGTTCTCTTCATACTGATGAAGATGCTGTTTATAACTTTTATTACCAAAAATGAAACACACTCACTAAATGAAATTTAGAGCACATATAAAAGTAAAAAATAAATTATAGTAGCCTAAAATTTACCTTTTTTTTGCAGAACCGGGGATTGAACTCAGACCTTTGCGCTTGCCAGGGAAGCACTTATCCTACTGAGCCATCTCCCCAGCCCTACAATTTTGATATACCACTGATTAGATTCTGAGCACCTGGGCAGGGAAGGCACGAAGTCCATGAGGCTGCAGTTCTTTCAGGATAAAGTCAGCTTTTCTGCTACCTGAGTGTTAACTTTGGGCTTGGTTCTGACACAGTACTTGCTTCTTGCATGGCTGACATATAATCAAGCATTTGTTTACTTCAAACAGTAAATTTAACCATGTTCAGATATCTTGGTTAATTCAACATTTTATTCATCCTCCTCATCATCCTTTTTTTTGTATTTTAGGGAAGGGTCTACAGGGTGGGTGTTCAAAGTCTCACTACTAGATCGGACTCGTGGTGATCAGCCTGTTTACAACCTCCCAAGTGCAGGGATTACAGGCATGTGCCACCATGCCCAGGCTCAATTGCTCTCTCAGTGCGCCCCGGGGGTGGGGCCTGCATGGCAAGCCCGGGGATCAAACTCCTGGGCCCTGCGCCTGCTTGCAGACACTTTAGTCTGCTGAGCTATTTGACCGGCCCTTTCATCATCATCGTTTTTTGGGGGGGGCAGATACCAGGGATCAAACTCAGGACCTTGTGCTTGCCAGGTAGGCACTTAAGCTGCTGAGCTATCTCCCCAGCCCTCCTCTTCTTTACTATTATAAAAATGATTACATATCATTTGGTGAAATTTTATAAATATGAATACAGTATAAATTTCAAACAATTGCTTTCTCAGTGGCTGGACATATTTTTAAATTTCACAGGTTTAGGGCCAGGGAAAGCGCAAGGGCCTGAGTTCAATCCCTGGTTCCGCCAAAAAAAAAAGTAAACAAATAAATAAATAAGTTTAACAGGTTTATGAAGTTGTTCAGCAAGTCACATCACGTTAAACTTCTCTAATAGTGCGTTCTGGTCATTTTCCAGTCTCCAACAATCAGTGACACAAGATATCCTTCAACATTTTCACCTAATTCTTGCCATTTTACATGCTACAATATCATATTAGAAAAATTTTTATTGCATTTGTGTTGTAAAGTGTATTAATTTTGTTATTCACTACTGTGTATTGAACACAGGGGATTCACACTGAGCTACTCCCCCAGTGATTTTTATTTTGTATTTTGAGACAGGGTCTTGTGGGGGTTTTTTCTTTTGTTTGGAACCAGGGATTGAACTCTGGCCCTTGCGCTTGCCAGGCAAATGCTTATTCTACTGAGCTATCTCCCTGGCTCTGAGACATGGTCTTGTTAAGTTGCTCAGGCTGGCCTTGAACTGATGACCCTCATGGCTCAGCCTCCCAGAGAAGTGCAATAACAGGCATCCACTATCATCCACAGCTAAGATGGTTAATTTAGGGTTCTTCATATCCTAATGAGTATTTCACCTTTTCTCTTCCTCTTATTTCATAACATCTGCTTTGGAGCTATGCATAGCTGAAAATACATTTCTCAATTTTTTTATTTGCAATTTCTTATTTATGATTATGTTTTGTTTGTTGCTTTGCCACACAAGAATTTTAAAGTATTCTGTAGTAAAATTGGTAAATTTTACTTTTTCCTTTTTGGGCAAAGATCACTTACTTTTTAAAAATTTTTATTTTTCCTACTCCATGTCTGTAATATGTAAGGATCACACTCACAATGGAGGCATCAGTACATGGCCATGAACTGTACTGTCCTTGTCCTCCCTCCCCCTTCCTTCCATCTTGGTTCTCTTCCCATTTGCGAAATATTTATCTCCCTATTTTTTACTATTTGTCTTTTATTTTTCTTTTAAATTTATTTATGCTTTGCATTTCTCATATAAGAGAAATTGTGCGTATCTAAGTTCACGTGTCTGATTTATCTTACTTAGCCGTGTGGTTGCAAGGCATATCAATTTTTCTATAAATGCCTCAAATGTATTCTTTTTAAGGCAGAGTAGTACTTGTCTGTGTACAAATACCACGTTTTCCTTCCCTGACAAGTGCAAGGGCCTGAGTTCAAACCCTGGTTCTTTTTTTTTTTTTTGGTCTTTTTGAGACAGGGTCTCACTATGCAGTTCAGGCTGGCCTTAAGCTCACTTTGTAGCTCAGGCTGGTCTCGAACTCACAACAATCCTCCTGCCTCAGCCTCCCGAGTGCTGGGATTACAGGCCTGCGCCACCACGCTCGGCCAAACCCTGGTTCTGAAGAAAAAAAGAAAAAAAAAAAGAATTCTCAAATACCATGTTTTCTTTAATCACTCATCTGTTTATGGACATGTGGGCTGCTTCCAATGCTTATTTGTTATGAATTGTGCTGCAATAAACATGGATATGCATGCACTACTGTAATATGATGGCTTTAACCCTTCGGGGAAGATACTATATATAAAAGGGAAATAACTGGAGCAGATGGAATTTCTGGTTTTTGTGTTGTGAGGATTCTCCATACTGGTTTCTATTGTGGTTCTGCTGCTTTACATTCCCACAACAATGGAAGGGATTCTTTTTCTTTTTTTTTTCTTTTTTTTTTTTTGGCGGAACCAGGGATTGAATTTAGGTGCTTGTGCTTGTTGCTAGGGAAATGCTTATTCCATTGGGCCACCTCCACGGCACTCTAATTGCTTTTCAGTTCTTTTTATAGTCTAGATATTAGTCCTCTATCCAGCACATACATGGCAAAAATTTTCCTGTTTTGTAAGTTGTCTCTTCACTATGTTGGTGGTTCCCTGTGCTGCACAGAAGCTTTTAAATTTTATATATTCTTTTTAGTTGATTCTTAACATTATCTTTTGTATAAGAGTTGTGTTCAGAAAGTTTATGCCTTTGTCTAAGTATTTGAAGAATTTTAGAAAATATCTTCTAGCACATTAAATGTTTTGTGTTGGTTTTAGGGAAATTTTAATCTGTTTTTTTTGTTGTTGTTTTGTTTTTGTTTTTTGAGAATGGGCCTTCGTTTTCTATTTCAGGCTGGCTTGAACTCACAACATTGGCCAGGCTGGCCTTAAACTCACTATGAGATGGGCATGGTGACTGAGGCAGGAGGATCGCTGAGAGTTCAATGCAAGCCATGGCTACAAAGTGAGTTTAAAGATAGCCTGAACTGCACAGTGCCAATTTGTCTCAAGAAAAAAAAAAGGGTTTTTTGTGGTACTGGAGATCCAACTCAGGGCCCTCTGCATGTTAGGCAAGCACTGGCCCAGTTCCTGCCTGGCAAGCACAAGGCCCAGACTTAGATGTCTGGTACAAACAAAAACCACTAAATCCAACCAACCAACCAACCAACCAACCAACCAAACAAACAAACAAAAAACCAATTCATGATGTTTTTCCACTGTGTTCCCTGAGTTATATAGGAATGAGCTACTATGCCCAGCCAAGTGTTTCTGTTTTAATATTTAGATCTTTGTTCCTTTTTCATTTTAATTTAGTACATAGTAAGAAATACGGGCCTCGATATAATCTTCTCCATGTGGATATCGGGCTTTCCCAGCACTGTTTGCTGAAGAAGCTCCCTTTCTTTTAGGTATATTTTCAGCCCTTTTGTCAAAGATAAGATGACTGAATGTACCAGGGCTGTTCGGTTCTGCAGGCTCACAGGTCTGTTTCTGTGCCAGCCCCATGCTACTTTTACAGAACAGCTTTGCAGTGTGACCTGAAATGTGGCGTTGCGATGCCTCCTGCTTTGCTCTATTTGCTTGGGTTGCTTACACTATTCTGGGTTTCTTCAGTTTCCATATGAATTGTAGAATTCTTTTTCTAGTTCCACAAGGAATGCTGTTGGTATTCTGACAGGATGTGCATAGACTCTCGATAATAGTTTTGTAAGTATAGTCATTTTGACAATATTAACTAATATTTGACAATATTAGTTAAGATTAGTTCTGCCTAAGCAGGACAGCTTAAAAGGGTACAGCGTTTCAACTTTTTTTTTTTTTTTTTTGATTTTTGTACATGGTCCCCAGGGGCTACAGGATCTCACTACATATATTGGACTTGTAGTGATCCTCCTGTTTTCAGTCTCCCAAGCGCTGGGATTACAGGCACGTGCCACCACGCCCAGTTTCAATCGCCATCTCAGCAGTCTCAGCACGTCCCGGGGGCAGGGCCAGCATGGCTCACCAGGGACTGAACCCGGCTGCCGCGCTCTGCCTAAGCAGAGCTATTTGGTCACCATCTTTTCATTGTACAAGTTTTCACTTCCTTTTGTTAAGTTAAATCCTAAATACTTAATGTTTCTTTATGTCGTGGCAAATGGTATTGTTCTTGTTTCTTTCCTAGAGAAATAATGGTGGGTTCATTATTGATTTGTGTGTATTGATTTTGTATCCTGTTACTTGTGAACTTGGTTATTAATTCTAGAAGTCTCTTGGTGACAGTTTTTGAGTTTTCTGTGTAAAGGATCATCCATCTCTGATTAATGGTAATCCAACATCTTCCTTTTCAATATATATGCTTTTATTTCTCTTCTTTTCTTTTCTTTTTTTCTTTTTTGTGCTGTGCTGGATACGGAACTCAGGACCTTTTATTTATTTTTTTGATTAATTGGACAGTTTCAATAATTATACACTGTACATTCTTATCGTTTTATTTTATTTTATTTTTTGTCTTTTTGAAACAGGATCTCACTATGCAGTTCAGTCTGGCCTTAAGCTCACTTTGTAGCTCCGGCTGGTCTCGAGCTCCCAACAATCCTCCTGCCTCAGCCTCCTGAGTGCTGGGATTACAGGCATGTGCCACCACACCAAGCTACATTGTTATCTTTTTAGTGGTTATGTATAGTACAAGATACAGACAGGACATCCTATCCAAACACTACTAGTATAAATCTTTCTTCTCAATGATTTAAGCGATAGTAGGTGTATATCTATCCTAATTATACTGTATATACAGATACAGAATGATCCTTCCTCTATATCTCCTTTCTTCATTCAGTCCTATTTGAGATGGGTATTCCATTGGCATCCACCTACTACAGGTGCATGAATTCAGCAAAACAATCCAACACAGTCCAGCAGTCCACAATAGTAGTAGGTTATCTGCAGAAGTTGTTGACTTGAGCCTTTCACAGCTCAGCACACCAACATGGCCCTACTTTATATACCTCGTTTTTATACTTTTCTGCTGGATGGTTAAGACCAAGATAAAGCAAGGCCTATATAACAAGAAATGTATCTTTTGTATCTGATAAGGTCAGTCAAGTCCCCTCAGGATTTATCCTGTAACCTTGTACCGCACTTTGTAGATCTTTTGTCAGTGTCAGCCACATAGATGAGTCATGGTCATTGCTTGACCAATATCCTCTCTGCAAAAGCCTGAGAGAATGTTTTCTCTCTATGTGACTCTCCTTAGGCACACTCTCTGTCATTGATCTCATTGCTTTGTGGCCCCATAATCTCCTTGATCAGAAAATTTGGGACACAATTGAGTTTCATGATGTTACAGTACAGGTTCTATGTCCTGTAAACTCAGGATCTTGTGCTGATTCTACTGAGCCATCTCCTTAGCCCTATTTCTTTCTCTTACCTGATTGCTCTAGCTAATGTTTTGGGGACTGTGTTGAATGGGTGTGGTGATAGTGGACATCCTTGAATTGTTGCTGATTTTAGAGGAAAAACTTTCAGTTCCTCCCCATTTAATATGATGTTGGAAGTAAGTGTGTCATAAATTGCTTTTATCAGAGTGAGATAAAGCCCTCTGTACTTATTTTCTTCTGAGTTTTTATCATGAACATGTGTTGGATTTTGTTGAAGGCTTTTTCTGCATCTATTGAGATTAACACATGAATATTGTCCTTGTTTCTACTTATATGATGTGTTATATTAACTGATTTATTTATGCTGAACTCTTCTTCCATCCCTGGGACAAAGCCTACTTGGTCATGATTATCAATTATTGATTATCTTTTTTTTTTTTTTTTTTGTCTTTTTGAGACAGGGTGTCACTATGCAGTCCAGGCTGGCCTTAAGCTCACTTTGTAGCTCAGGCTGGTCTCGAACTCACAACAATCCTCCTGCCTCAGCCTCCCAAGTGCTGGGATTACAGGCCTGCGCCACCATGCCTGGCTATCTTTTTAATACTTTGTTGCATTCTTTTTGCCAGTATCTTGTTGCAAATCTTTGCATCTATGTTTATTAAAGAGATTGGCAAAGTACAAACAAAAAGCATAATAAAGGGTGGGTAGACAAGGAGATGAATCACTTGCAAATGGGAAAAGGTTCAGGAAAATAAGAGCAAGAAGAGAGGGGAAAGGAAAACAGAAGCAAATAGAATAAAGATATGCCATATGAGGAAGACAATAAACTCAATGAATGTAAACATTATGTCATAAACATGAACTAAGATTAATAATATCAACAAGAATGAGAATGAGGCAAGGTGAATTAGAGGAGGGAGGAGGAGGGGAAGAAGGAAATTTAAAAAAGAAATGGTAAATAAAAATAAAAAAGAAGTGGTATTGTGTCCACGTACCCACACCCAAGATAAGTGTAAAGTGCACGGACCACAAACCTGTACTAATTTTTTAAAAATAAGAAATCGACCCATAGCTTTTTGTTGTTGTTTTTAAGTCCTTGTCTCGTGCTGCAATCAAGGTAGTACTTGCTTCCAGAAATGAGTTTGACAGTAGTACTTTTCTTCCAATGTCATTGACGTATTGCAGGAATATTTGCATTAGACTTTCCCTTAAGTTCTTCAGAATTCAGTGGTGAACCCTTCAGGTCCTGGGATTTTCTTAGTTCGTAGGTTATTACTGTTTTACTTTTATTGCTGCTATTGATTATTCAAGGTTCTTATCTCTTTGTGGCTCAGTTTTAGAATTTGTATATGTCTAGGAATCTATTCATTTCTTCCGGATTCTCTAATTTATTGGAGTACTGATTTTTTTGTCAGAACTGGGGATTGAACTCAGGCCCTTGAGCTTACCAACCAAGCACTTATTCTACTGAGCTATCTCCCCAGCCCCGTGGAGTACTGATTACTGAAGTACTTTATAATAATTTTCTGGATTTTACTGTTGTCTTTTGTGATTTCTCCTGTTTCATTACCAATTACGTTGATATCAGTCTCTTTCCTATCTTGCTAATACTGGTTAAGTGTCTATTTTATTATTTTCAAGAACTAACTTTTAATTAATTGATTCTTTGTATTAATCTTTTAGTTTCAAGTTCAATAATTTCTGCTCCTCTCTTTATAATTTTCTTACTTGTGTAAGCTTTTAATTTTGATTGTTTGCATACTTCTAGGATCTTGAGGTGTAACATTAGATTATTCATTTGGCCTCACTTTTTCTGGTGTGACCATTCACAAGTGTAATCTTCCTTCTAATGACTGCCTCCATGGTGTTCCATAGGTTCTGGTACTGGCATTATTGTTTCATTCTAGGAATTCACTACTTTCTTCTTTTATTTCTTCTCTAAACTGCTGATTATTCAAGAGAGTATTGTTCAACTTGTAGGTATTGCATAATTCCTGTAGAATCTTTTGTCATTGATTTTTAGTTTCATTGTACTATGATCTAAAATTAATTTTTCTTATTTTCTATCTACTTAAGCATTCTTTACAGGCTATGTAGTGTAATTTCAACAAAGTCTCATGCTTCTAAGAAGAATGTGTATTATGTTGTAGATACCAATGTACATTTGTTCAAAAATGTGGTACAACTCTGATATTTCTTTTTTCATTTTTTGTCTGGATTATCTATCTGTGATAGTGGTACTTTGAAGTCATTCACTATAATTGGGTCTTTGTTTATTTGAGCTTGTATTTCCAGTAAATATTTATTTATAAAGTTGAGCATACCAACATTTGGAATATCTCTATCTCTATCTCTACCTATATCTGTTATCCCTGCCAGTTGAGTTACTTCCTTAAAGTTCTTGAGTAGTGACTTTCTTGGGTTCTCCTCAACAATTTTGCCTTGCTTAGTTTTTTTTTTTTTTTTTTTTTTTCCGAAACCAGGGATTGAACTCAAGCCCTTGTGCCAGGGAAGTGTTTATTTCATTGAGCCATCTCCCAGGGCCCAACAATTTTGCCTTGAAGTTTACTTTGTGTGAATACATTACAGTTTACTCCTGCTTGTTTTCAGGCTCCTAGTTCATGGTATATTATTTTCCATACTTTGAAATTTAGTGTATGCTTGTGCCCTTTTGCAAAAGTAAAGCCCTGGTTAAGATTTCTTTTTTTTTTTTTTTTTTTTTTTTTTT
>PVKA01003929.1:0-34026 GCA_004027165.1 Ctenomys sociabilis | reverse complement strand
GATGTCTGAGTGCTTTATTATCTACACCAACAAGTTGAGTCTAGGAGCTCATTTGCAATATACTGCACCAAGGGTTATTTACCACCATACCTGGGTCGCACCCACTGGATGCTAGTACCATCTTATCCCTAAATTTGTGGCAACAAATATAGTTTGCCAACAATACCAGATGTCCTAAATGGGAACACAATTTTCCCAGTCGAGCACTAACGAAGACTAACTCAAATGGGTTTCTCTTATTTGACATTTTGAGTCTTAACATCACATACATGTTAGTGTTCTGGAGAGACATGACTATCTTACTAGGAAAGTCTCCAAATGGAACAAACAATAACTTCTGTAAATCTCCAGTCATATTTAGGTGGCTGCATTTCTTTGGTGACACTGACTTAGATTCCTGTCAGAGGTTGAAAGGATCTTAGTTCTTAAGGAGCAGCAGGCTACTGCTCAAGCCAGGGCAAAAGTCAGATGTTTGCACATTCATTGTTTAATTACATTCCCTCAAATATGTAAACACATGCAAATTAGAGGAGGAGTCTATTTTGGTTTATGGTTCCAGTGAAAGTTGCCAGTAAGTTCAGTAAAAAGTAACCTGACTCCAAGCCAGAAAGAACTTGAGGAAATGGCCTGTCAGAGGTCAGCTACTCAACACATCACAGCCAGAAAGCAGAGACTGGAGGGAGGATCCAAGGAGAAGAACACTACCCTTCCAGATCACAACCCTAATGACTTTCATATATAAAAAACCTATATTCTTATAGCAAATCAGCTATGAAGTCATCAATAGATTAATCCACTGAATACAGAAGGTCCTTCCCCCATCTAGTCATCTTCCAAACAAATGAGACTTTGGGGGACATTTTATATTTTTTCCTTGTTTCTTCCTGTGGCCAGCTCATCTCACCCTGGGGGTGGGTGGTTGACATGGCTTATGGGATCAAACCGTAGTCCCTGCACTTGCCCAAGCTTGCCTAAGCAGGCGCTTTAGACTGTTGTGCTATCTGGCTGGCCCCTGGGGGGACATTTTAGATCTAAAAAGTAAAAACACCAACTTCTGACAACCCTTCATTGAGCAATGAATCTTTTTCTAGAGATACTCACAGTGGCAGCTTTTGTCCATAGCCAGTAGGGTCTGGCACCATCCCTGCAGCCATAGGCCACCATTGTGTGGGTTCACCAGGCCTTCTGACAGTCCCCTCAGGGCTTTTTATTTTGGCAGAATTGGGGATTGAACTCAGACCCTTGCACTTGCCAAGGAAGTGCTTATTCTACTGAGCCATCTCCCCCTCAGGGTTTTCTGACAGTCTCCTTTCCTGGGGTTCTTTGGCTGGCCCAGCTAAGGCCTGGTGTGTGGGGTGAGGAGAGTGACCTCACAGAACTCCAATATCTCCTTCATAGATACCCTCTGTGACCTCACCCACATTTACTGCCCTTGCTCTATGAGGGATTTGATCCCTCAGGTCCCAGAGAAATTTGTAGCTCCTCTAACTACAATGCCATTAAATCCAAGTAGCAGGTATACTAAGGAATAATAGAAATCTAACTAGATAGATTTTTGTTGTAAAATTCACATTGGCTACTGGAGAATGTATTGTTCAAAAAGTTCATAAATTACATAAAGTCTATCATATCCTAGTTTGAAGATTATTGAAATTAAATTTCCCTGTTCTCAAATTATCAAGTTTCCTTCATCATTCTGAAAGTCAAATTGCCATCTCTGTGCCTTCAGTTGACAGTATTTCCACTTTTGCAAAAAGACATATTATTGTGTAAAAATATGTGTTTATTCCTATTTTTTAAATTATTTTTCTTCATATTCTGTAGATATTTAAAGTTTAATATATCAATACTTGATGGAAAATACCTGTTCCATGTTATGCCTTAGATGATTGATACTTAAACAGATAGTGCAGGGTAATAAGATTCTCTTTTGGAGGGTTAACAACCTAAGTTTGCAGATCAAAATTAGAGAAAAGGAAGGGCTGCAAGGTCAGCCAACATTTTGGCCCTAGCCTTTCAAGGTCAACTAAGAATCAGGAAGTAGGAGAACCTGTACTGTAACATCATGCAACCCAGTTGTGTCTGAAATTTTCTGATTAAGGAGATTATGGGGCCATAGAGGAAAGTGATTGATGATGTAGAGTGTGCCTAAGGAGAGTCATATGAAGAGAAAACAATTCTCAGGCTTTCACAGACAGCAAACTGATCAAGCAATGGCTGTGATTCATCCACATGGCTGGCACTGGCAAAGGATTAACAAAGTACAGTACAGGGTTACAGGATAAATCCTGAGGGTACATGATGGACCTTATCAGATACAAAAGATACATTTCTTGTTATATAGGTCTTGTTCTGTCTTAGCCATCCAGCAGAAAAGCATAAAAAGAGGTATATAAAGTAAATCCATGTAAATATGCTGAGCTCTGAAAGCCTCAAATCAACAACTTCTACAGGTAACTCACTACTATTGTAGACTGCTGGACTGTGTTGGATTGTTGTGCTGAATTCAAGCACCTATAGTATTTTTTTTGTGGAACTGGGGATTGAACTCAGGCCCTTGCACTTGCCAGGGAAGTGCTTATTCCACTGAGCCAACTCCCCAGTCCCTAACTATATTATTTAGATGCCAATGGAATACCCATCTCTGACGGGACTAAACAAAAAAAGGGGATACAAAGGAAGGACCATTTTGTATTTGTATATACAGAATAATTAGATATACAGCTACTTTCACTTAATTCAATGAGCAGAAAGATTTATACTAATAGTGTTTGGACAGGATACACTGTCTGCTTCTTGTACTATGGATAACCACTAAGAAGATAGCAATGTACAATGTATTAATTATTGAAACTGTCCTATTAATCAGTTTTGATACTGTCTCATTGCTATTTGTTTCTCAATAAAATAAGAAAACTTAAAAAAAAAACAAATGAACGACCATTTTGTATCTGTATATATATATATATAAAATAGGATAGATATACTGCTGCATTCTTTTAATTCAATGAATAGAGAGATTTGTTCTAATAGTGTTTGTGGACAGAATATGATGTCTGCGTCTTGTACAATGAATAATCACTAAGATAACAATAGGCAATGTAATAATTATTGAAACTGTGCTACTAATCTGTTTTGAAACTGTCTCATTGCTATTTGTTTCTCAATAAAATTATTTAAAATAGAAAAGACATATTATGATAAATGGCCTACATGAACCCAGCTAGACATTTAGCATAGATTTCTGTGGGCAGGCAAGAGACATACAAATCGGTGAAGCTATGAAATAAAGATGCATTGGCATAGTGGTTCACAGCAGAGAGGAACCAAAACAAGCAAGCATGCATCTTGAACATAATGGAATGCTCCTATGAACTACTGTCACAGGCCACATTGCAGAAGCAATGTGCTAGGAGCAAAAATGAATCTGTATTTAGCATTTCACGTGTGCTCAGAAACATGCTGGGGTGTTCTGTATACAGCTTTGTGTCGCCATGGTCAGAGGAGAATGGCATTGCTACTCCAGGTGCACAGGTGAAGACCTGTGGCCAGAGTGAACTAACCAACTTGGAGCCCACTGCCAGTGTCTGTGGAGGGAAGCCAGCTGTATGCTGGGGTGGGCCCAGGGCCCTGGCGCTGGACCGGTGCGCAGCAGGAAGCCCAGACGAAGCCACCCCAATGTGCGGCTGCTTGTCTGAGGATTTTGTAAGGTGCAGCCTTGCCTGTGGTCTCAAAGGGAAGATGTGTGTGACTAGCACTAGTAGGTAGGGTCAAGGATGCAGCTAAACATCTCACTTGGTGCCCACCATAAGGAATTGTGTGGCCACAGGTGTCGGTAGCACGAGGCATGAAAGGCCTGCTTTCAGTCAGGATAGAAGTGAGCTGTTTGTATGGTTATTTACTCTTTCATTACTCCAAGCTAGAGTTTAAGCAAAGCCACCTTGTTCCCAAACCCACTGTTCTTTAACGACACTGGAATTTCAGTCAGCTATTAAGAAACCTCAAATGGACCTGCTTGAATTGACAGGAAAATGTCTCTGTGAGTATTATATATGGGATTAAGTGCATGAGTATTTCATTGCTGTGATTTAATTTCTATAAAATATGTGTGGAAGGATTAAAAGAATTAATTAATTAATTTATTTATTTGCAATACCGACAGCTGAGCTCAAGGCCATTCTAGCACTGAGCAACATCCCTAGAGTTTTAGTTTTGAGACAGGGTCTCACTAAGTTTCTTAAGCTGGCTTCAAACTTGCAAACTTCCTTTCTTGGTCTCCCTGCTAGATGGGATTGCAGGCATGCAATAGTGTGTCTAGAAAAATAAAAGAATTTTGTGCCAGAAGTTAAGAGTGGATATATCTGTTAGGTGGAATTAAATAGTTGTGTGTATGCACATTTCAAAGTCATTTTCTTGTTATTATTTTTCTGTATTTAGGACATGGTCTACAGGGTGTACAGGGTCTCACTATGTATATTGGAGTTGTAGTGATCCTCCTCTTTTAAGCCTCCCAAGCACTGGGATTATGGGCATGTGCCACTGCATCCAGTCTCAATCACCACCTCAGCAGGCCCTGGGGGTGGGGCCAGCACCACACACCAGGAATCAAACCCTTGCCACTGCACTCTGCCTAAGCAAGCACTTTAATCTGCTGAGCTATCAGGCTGGCCCTTTCTTCTTGTCTTAATTGATTTTTTTTTTTTTTTTTTTTTTCAGAACTGGAGATTGAACTCATGCCCTTGCACTTGCCAGGCAAGTGCTTATCCTACTGAGCTATCTCCTTGACCTCTAATTGATTTTTTAATATTAATTTTATTGAGAAAGAAGTAGCATTCATACAGTTTCAAAACAGGTTAGTAGGATAGTTACAATAATTAATACATTGCATATTGTCGTCTTTGTAGCAGTTATTCACAGTACAAGATGAAGACATGTTATCTTGTCTAAACTCTATAATTCTATTAGTTCAAAACTTTCTTCTCATTGAAATAAGAGAAAGTAGCTGTATATCTATGCTCTTTTTTTTTCACAGTTCAATAAAATAACACTTTTATTGGTTACGTATAATTTTAGCTATATTAATATATATTATAAACTTTAAGAATTAGATACAAATGTTTGCCTATTTGACCAAGAATAATCTAGAACATGGCGGCATGTTTACTGGGAAATTACTGAAGTTCTACATAGTCATTATGCATTTTCAGATAATTGGAAGTCATCTGTTTAATTAGCACATGATACAGTAGTCACTGCTGCACGCAGATTACAATAGAAATGAGTTGTGTTCTTTTTTCCAGCAAATGCTCTTTTTATCACAGATATATCCCCCAAATTATTTTGCTTATGTAGTGTACAAACTTTAACTTCTTATCCACAAGAGGTTTCTCAACTTTCACTGTTGAAAGCTGGAAGGGCAGAAGACAGCAGTAAAATGTTGCTCTGGATTTTTTTTTTTCCACTTTTGCCTAAAACTCCAACTTACAGTTAAAGCTCACTCATTCCCAGGGTATACTTAGGCGTTAAGCCAGTGACTGAAAAGGTCGAACAGTTTGAGCAGGTTTGGCAAATCCCAGAACGAGCACTGCGTCAGCAGCAGGCCTCTGCCCTGGTGCTCCGCGGAGGAGCTGGGGAGGCTCACTCGAGCTTCTCATCTCCTTCTTCCACATCCTTCAGGTTCAGGACTTCCAGAGAACCTTTGCCTCTTGTTTCCTTTTTATGAGCTCATCAATTTCTCGGAAGCAGCCCGGGTCGATGAGACACACCATTTCCAGCTGCTGACTGTAGTCCTCACTTTCTATAACCTTGATCAGCGGCTTCAGCTTTTCTTTCAGCTTTTTCCCTTCGTTCATGGGAAGGATGAATCGAAGCCACATGTGGGCTCGTTCTATCTTCATTTTCTCCTTTAACTGCTTTATTACTTCCAAAGCCTGCTGTTTAGTGCTCTTGTTGGGTTTGACCGAATAATGGATGTCCTTCATGGCTCTCTCAATAAGGATGACAGTATATGGCCTCTTTGTCTCTGGGTTCACACATTTGTCCGCCACAATGGTTGCAATGTCCCTAAACATCTGCTCCAGCTGTGTGTGCCTTTCTTTATCTGATACCTGAACCTCTCCTTTAGTCAAAATCTGCTTACAGATTTCAGTTTGGTCATCTGTTCCAAATGCACTAATGAGATCTTCTCTCTTTGCCACCTGACCTTTAGAAACATTTACAAACACCGAGTGGGTCTGGAGGACTTCATCGAGGTCTTTTTCCACGCCGCTCCGCCAGCCCACGACCTTGTTTTTGTAGCAGGCGATTTCAAAGCGCTTCCCGGCACGCTTCACCCGTACCACGGCCACATTGGTGAGGCGGATCTGGTTGGTGGGCGTGAAGATCGACATGGTGGCTGCGCACGGACCCCCGATCCGGCAAGTCAGGGCCGACCTGCGCGAACGACCCGTCGAGTGACGGAGCTGTAACTACCGCACACCTTGCGCGGCTAGTCTAGTCGCTGTGGACTCGGCCACAGTTCCAGAGGAGAGGCCTATCTATGCTCTTTTGTACATACAGATATATATGTATCTTTTTACTACAAAATGGTCCTTCATTTATATACTCCTTTTTAGTATACTTTTGTCAGAGATGGGTATTCCACCACCACTCACATGTTGTAGGTGCATTGAGAAAGAAAAAAAATTATCTTGAACTACATGCTGTATTGATATTGAGGCACATTGTAGGATGGCTAAGGTAGTTATTTATATATACTACCTCATATACTTATGTTTTGTGTTCAAAACTATTAAAATACACCCTCAGAGATTTTTAGGTATAGTTCTTATTAACCACATTTGATATATCATACAATACATCACTGGAGCATATATATTTCTTTGAACTGAAATTTTGTGCCCTTTGGCCAATATCTCCCCTCCGCACAGCTCTCACAAGCATTATTATCCTCTCTACTTCTGTGATTCCATACATGATATTACTTGGTATTTCTCTTTTTGTTCCTGGCTTAGTTTACCTAGTATGGTGGATCGACAAATAGTGGTAAACTTGTAACACCTAGTTGAACTGAGTCATCGTGGTGCTGGGTGTGGAAGGCCCACCTGAGGGCTGTTGTCTGTGGCATAAGAGGCAGAAATGGAGAAGGAGGGAGGCTGTCTGGAGCCAGTACAAGCTGTTTGAGCTTTTAGGGAGCTGCTGGTTTTCTTGGGGTATTGTGCTGGAGAATCTTGTCACACTGGCTTTCCTGATGAATTTGGCTGTTCTTTTTGGAGGAGGAGCTTGAGACCTTGTTACTGCTGAGAATGGCTATGGTTCATTTTGGGGGAGTTGTGGTCCTTGCCCTGAGCGTCGCTTTCT
Organism: Ctenomys sociabilis; assembly: GCA_004027165.1. Taxonomy (NCBI): domain Eukaryota; kingdom Metazoa; phylum Chordata; class Mammalia; order Rodentia; family Ctenomyidae; genus Ctenomys; species Ctenomys sociabilis. The sequence continues at coordinate 26,667 of PVKA01003929.1, read as the reverse complement.
GGCTCCAGAGGGGAAGATGTGCACTGCTCAGCCTCATAGAGAAGCTTGTTGTGTTGGCTTTGCTGATAGGAACTCAGCTTTCCCCATCCCTGGAGGAGCTCGGGACCTCACTGCTGCTGAGGATGGCTGTGGCACTTTGTGGGGGAGCTCCAGTTCTTACTGTAGGTGTCACTTCCTGGCTTCAGTTCAGGTCCCTCAGGCTGCTAGCACAGATCCTTCATCCCACTGGCACAGACTTTCTAGCTTCCACCACTGACCTTTGGGCCTTCCAAGGGCAGATCCATGAAGAGGGCCTGCATGAGAGTGTTGTGGGTTCTAGGCCTCCAGTTGGACTCATGGGAAGCATTCTTTTGGGCTTTAGATTTTCAGCTGGACTTATGCAGGATATTAGGATTCAGGCCCTCAGAAGGATTCTTTGGTTTTTAGTGTGTACACAGGTTTCTTGCACTTCTTGTATGTTTCTTTGGGTGACCAGTATAAATAATCTTATAAAATATGTGTCCTGTATTAAATTGTTTCCCCTTGCAAAGCCCCAAAGTAGCACAACATTCTTGTGGATTATCTACACTACTCCAAATGGCAGGATTCTCTTCACTTTTCTAATTAGTTTTTGTTGGTGCACATTAGTTACAGGGACCTGCGTCGTGGCATAGTCCCCCAACATAACACACTTCGATTATTATTATTTGTTTTGTATTTAGTTCAGGGTGTACAGGGTCTCACTACACAGATTGAACTCATAGTGATCCTCTTGTTTTCCCAGGCACTGGGATTACAGGCACATGCCACCACGCCCAGTCTCAATAACCATCTCAGCGTGCCCCGGGGGTGGGGTAGGCAGGATATGCTAGGGATCTAACCCTGGTTCCTGTGTCTGCCTAAGCAGGCACTTTAATCTGCTGAGCTAGCTGGCTGGCCCTCATACTTTATTTTTACCCAGAATTATTCCTCTTTCTTTTGCTCCTCCCTCCATTCCATTCCTCTTCTCTCAATCACCAATCCAGTTTCCTATTATTTCTTACTCTCCTTCTTTTATTTATTTATTTTTTTTTTTGATTTTTGGATTTCATATATAAGAAAAAAAGGTGGGATATTTGATTTATTTCGTTTAACATGATGATATACAGTTCAACTCATTTTCTGCAAATGACATGATTTTTTTTTTCAGAACTGGGGATTGAATTCAGGCCCTTGCACTTACCAGGCAAGAGCTTATTCCACTGAGCTATATCCCCAGCCCCTGATATGATTTTTTTCAGTGACTAAATGATGCTCCATTGTGTATTCATAGCTCATTTTAAAAAGTCTATTCATCAGCTGTTGGACATCTAGGCTTTTTTTTTTTTTGGCAGAACCAAGGATTGAACACTCAGGCCCTTGTGCTTGCCAGGGAAGCACTTATTCCACTGAGCCATCTCCCCAGCCCAAAGGCTTTTTAGCTATTGTGAATTGCACTATAATTGACATGTCTTTACACTATGATAACACTAATTCTTTCTCAAATATACCAGTGAATGGTGTAGCTGGATCAAATGGTAACTCTAATTTTAGTGCTTTTGGGGATCTGCCATACTAATTTCAATAATGGCTGTACTAATTTACATTCCCACAACTGCGTAAAAGGGCTTCTTTTCCCCCACACTGTCAACAGCATTTGTAAGTTTTTTGTATTCTTTTTTTTTTTTTTAAGTTATAAGGATTGAACTATGACCTTGCACTTGCAGGCAAGTGCCTATTCTACCGAGCTATCTTCCTGGCCTTGTTTTTTGTATTCTTGATGATAGCTATTTTAAATGAGGTGAGATATGTTGTTTACATTTTCTTAATGGCAATTGAGCCATCCCATAGTCTCTGGGATGAATCCCACTTGATCATGGTGAATGATTCTTTTAATATATTCTTGAAATCAGGTTTCTGTATTTTATTGAGGATTTTTCTTTCAGTGTTCATCAGGAATATTGATCTGTACTTCTTTTATTATAATGTCTTTGTCTTTAACATTACAATAATACTGACCTTGTGAAAGAGGTTGGATGCATTTTCTCCTTTTCAACATTTTGGAAGAGTTCTAGAATAATTAGTATTGCTTCTTTCTCTGTTGGAACTGAAGGGTGAATCCATGATTTCCTGGACTTCACTTTGCTGAAAGACTTCTTAATTATTGTTTCAACCTCTTTACTTGTTACTGATTTGCTCAGGATTTCAGTTTTCTCTTGATATAACCATATGAAATTGTATGCATCAGGAATTTACCCCTCTAGGGGCTTAGAACATAGTACAAGGGTATAAGCACTGTACTATGGCAACTGCAAGGTCCTGGGTTTGATTTCTGGTAAGTAAAGAAAGAAAGAAAATAATATCTACAGAAATAATAAATAATAAGAAACAAATATACAGGAATTTATTCCTCTCTTCCAGATATCCACTTTGTAAATGTCTAGTGGTTTATGCCAGTAACTTCTGATTGCTTGTATTTCTTTCTTATTCCTTGTAATCTTTTCTTTTTTAGCTTTTAAAAGGTCTTTTACTTATTTGGTACAGGGTCTTGCTATGCAGCTCAGACTCGTAGTGGTCCTCCTGTCTCAGCCTCCCCAGCACTGGGATTAGAGGCATGCATTGTCAGGCACGGTTCTGGGGCCAGCACAGTATGCAGTACTGGGAATCGAACCCAGGTCCTCGTACTTGGCAGGTAGGTGCTTTGGTCATCCAGCTATCTCCCCAGCCCAATGTTTTCTTTTTTTTATTTCTGATTTTTTATTTTACTTATTTATTGATTTGCAGAATCAGGAATTGAACTCAGGACCCTGCACTTGTCAGGCAAATGCTTATTCTACTGAGCTATCTCCCAGGCCTCTGTTATTTATTTATTTATTAATATATTACATATTGTTATCTTTTTTATTGAAGAACAAATAGCAATGAGACAGTTGCAAATCAAATTAACAGGACACATTTGATAATTAATACATTGCAAACTGTTTTTGTAGTGGTTTGGTATTGTACAAGGTGCATACATGATACTATACTTACAGACATTATTATAGCAGATATCTCTAATCAGTGAATTAAGAGAATGTAGCTGTATACTTATCTTATTTTTAAAACTGAATTATAATCCTGTACCTTACTCTGTAGATCCTTTGTCTGTGTCAGCCATGTGGATGAGTCATGACCATTGCTTGACCAGTTTGCTCTCTGTGAGAGCCTGAGAGAAAGTTTTCTCTCCATGTGACTCTCCCCAGGCACACTATAGATCATCGATAACCTTTCTCTGTGGCTCCATAATATCCTTGATCAGAAAATTTGGGGCACAACTGAGTTTCATGAAGTTATAGTACAGGTTCTCCTATGTCCTGAGTCTTTGCTGACCTTGAAAGACTAGGACCAAAATGTTGGCTGACCTTGTGGCCCTTCTATTTCTCCAATTTTTGATCTGTGAACTTAAGTTGTTAACCATCCAGAAGAAAAGCTGATTAGTACCCTGCAGCATATGCCATTCAGTTTGTCCAAACTATCTGACTAAATTCTTTTTAATTGTTGTACATTTCTATTTGTAGTTCTTCTTTTGACTTTTTATACTAGAAAGACTACACAATATTTGCCCATGTGTGTCTGGTTTATTTCACTTATGAGTATATGTTCAAGTGGCATCCACTTCAATATAAATGCTTCAAGTTTATCATTCTTTATAGCTGAGTAATACTCCATTGTATAGAAATACCAAATCTTTTTCAACCATTCCTCATGTGACAGACATCTTGGTTGTTTCCAAGACTTTGCTATCACAAATTGTGCTGCTATAAACATAGGTACACATATATCACTATGATATGATGTTTTCAGTTTCTCTGGGAAAATTCCCAGTAGGGGGATAGCCAGCTTGAATGGGATTTCTAGTCCTACTCTTTTGAGGAGTCTCCACACTGATCTCCACAATGGTTGCACCAGTCTACATTCCCACCAGCAGTGGAGAAGTGTTCCCTTTTCCCCACAACCTCTCCAACATTTGTTGTTGGTTGATTTCCTTATGATAGCCATTCTTTCTGGAGTGAGATGGTATCTCAGTGTTATTTTTATTTGCATTTCACAGATGACTAGCGATGTGGAACATTTTTTCATATATTTATTCGCTTCTTTAATTTTGTCCTCTGAGAAGTGTATATTCATCTCTGATGCCCAATTCTGGATTGGGTCTTTAAATTTGAGGGCCTTAATATATCTTAGCTCTTTATAAATTCTAGAGAGCAGACCTTTGTCTGAGTGCTTATTAATTACATTTTTTTTGAAATTTGTTTGTTATTTATTTATTTATTTACTTATTTTTTATAATTTTTTTAGAAATTGGGCAGATCAATTTATTTTTGGATATTTTACAAATATAATTTTATAAGGGCTGTATGACAACTTTCAGCATCAACTACCAACTCTATACACATCTAATAGAAAAAACATCTGCTCTTGGCCCTTGAATACAGGCGAAGTGTTCTACCTCATAACAAATGCTAGAGATGCAGTCAGATTTGAGGGCATAGTAAAGGAGTAGGATGTTCCTTTCAACAGCTATGTTATCCATAAATACATACATTCAATGGCTACTAGGATCACAAGTAATTTGTAGAGTAATACCTACTTCAAAGGCTAAAACCAGTAAGACAGTGTTCAAATGGGTGTTTTTATCCATAGAGTTAACAAATTCCTCTGATCCAACTTTATGAGGTGTGGGGAATATGGACAACAGACACAGGAAAGACTGGCAGTGCATGCTGAGTTGACCATGTTGGTGGTTACCCAGAACAGGATGATGCTTTACAGAATTTACATCATCCTACTGTGACTCATTGAAAAGGGTGCCAAGGACAGCTGATTCATCACTCCTGAACACCATTTAGTAAATGCTGATGGTAGGCTTCAAGAACACGCCAGGAGAGGGAGGAAAATGACTGAGAATAAAGGACATTAAAAGTGGAGGAAATGTTTGAATGTTAGGGACATGCTTTGGTAACCTTCTGGACCATGCCTGCCATGGGTGACCTGCTTCTGATCACCAAACACTGAGCTTGAAGCACATTGTGAGGAAACATTTTGGCTTGGATAAGACACCACTTTATTTGGATCAAGTACGTCTGATTTAGTAAAAAGTATCATTAAATATTTAGAGGTATACTTTTGTTAAATCAAGTAAAAACAACAACTAATTCTACCTGTGGACACAGTAACAAGTAGAGGCCTTTGTGGGCATTCCTTGATCAATGGTTAAGACAATTTTTAGGTCAGTAGCACAAGATTACTGAACAACTATTAGACCACAAACATATTCCTTTGAATTAATCAAAAAATCCTATTTCAACTTTGCGAAGGGGCTGAAGTTGTTTTATGTAGGTGTAGCACTCAAAAATGAAATGCTTCTCAAAACTCCACTATCCAAAGTTGGAATCACTGGGCATGAGATAGCTATTTCAGACACTGATAGCCAGTTTTCACAAAGTATTTATCTCCAACTTCAGTTTACTCTAACATTAGCTTATGGTAAGTAGGATAGAATTTCTTAAGCCACAACTTTGAAATAACAGAAATGGACAATTAAGCTCATCTCATCAAAATCTCCAAGCATTGACCAAAGCATTTGCAAAAATGTCTTCACTAAGTTGAGCTTTGAGACAGAACTAAAAAATATAAAAATTTTAAACCTCTATCCCAAGCACCAATAATGGAGGCTAAGTAATTATGCCTCCACTCCTTCCTGACAGAGCTCTCCTAAAGGAAAAGCCTGAGATATGAAGCACTGTGACTACAGAAGGCAGGTTGGTTTAATGAGGAAATTTACTTTTGATAAAAAGACAGTCAATTCCTTACTTACGGGCACTTACTTAGTATCTCACAGATCCTCAACAAGTTTTGAGGTAGGTTAAATATTAGCATTGTATCCTACACACTCAAACCCAAGCAGATGCCATGTCACCTGCCATGAGCCACACGAGACCTCTCATGGTCAGGAATAACATGGTCACTCTGCCCATCTTGTCTGACCCTTGGATTTAATGGTGATAGCTTGCAAATGTTTATGTAAAAACCAAAGGCTTGATAAAAAAATCCGACTGAGGGATATTTCAGAGTTCTTAAATCAATGGCATATGTATACATAGTGGGGAACAACCTACTTGTTCTCATTGCAAATACATGTGTTTATGTATCATTGGTCCTTTAGAGTCACAAAGGGGCACAATACTGATTTTGTTGTTTTCCTGCTTCTCCGGTGGGCAGGGATTTGCCAGCCAATAGTACAGGTGTTGGTCCCAGGTACCAGCCAGTATGATCTGAAAGTGGGTATACAAAGGGGCCAAACCCAGATAGGATGCCTGGACCCAGAAGGAGGCGAGGTCTTGTGCAAGTCGAGAGAAGAGCAATATGATACTATCTCTACCAACCCCATCATGCCACAGCCTTAGAGCTCTGAAGAGGAGCTCTGAATGTGTTCCAAGAATGCCTTAAAGCTCTCACTGATTAGATAAACCAAAAGTAAAATGAAATATTTATTTATTAAAGTGGCATCTGTAGACACTAACATCTAGATACTTTTAATACAAGTTTTACCTTTCCTATGAGTCTAACTGTCACAGTCCTCTAAGCTCATTGCAAATCCTTCACATCGTTCACCAGAATTCAGTTCATCCTGATAAAGATCCCTGGGCAGTCTTCTCAACTATTTGTTTCATTATAAAGTTCCATGTATTTAAACAATTGCCAAATGTAAGTAAATAATACAGGAGTGAGTGATTAACAACTGAGAAATCAGAAGGAAAAGGCCATTACTGTATTACCAGGCAGTGTTTAGTGCAGCAAGTTTAGAGTAAGAACAGAGACACTGGTGCTTTCAGATGCTCTCAACAGCCAATACTGTAAGTCAAAGAAGCAGGGAAAAAGCCAGGGGGTGGGGAGAGCAGGCAGGGACAGAAGGCAGAGTATGAAAGCCTTTTATGCTGTGTCCCCAAAGGTGGTATGGAAGTAAAAAATATATACATTTAAAAATTGGTATGAAAAAAAAAATTGGCATGAATTGCAATTTTTGCAAAAGTCAAAAGGAAATCTTCTGCATAGCACAAAGGTACACCTAAGCCACATTGTATTTGCACAAGGCCATTGAATGTCATGGATGTGAGGAACAAATGAAGCTTAATTCTACAGCAGACTGAGCAAAGATTTCCATTTGGTATTCTATAAGCCCAAGACTGCATGCTGCTCTTATTACACAAAAATTTTAATGATAAGAGTTTTGTGTAGGAACTTTTGTGCTTTGGGTTGGCACATTATATATTTTCTAATTTTTGAAATTAATACAGACATTTGTGAAAAGTTGTGCAAAACTATTGTATTTACAAAAATGGCACAGAAGTGAATTCAACAGTTGATGCACATGCATATTTCCTTCACAGCTTACACGGAGAGCACTCTAATGTGACAGAACTAAGAATGTGGGCTTCAATGGCAGCTGGTAAGCACCAAAGTCACAGAGTTACACCAGAAGGGCAAATGTTGCCCAAGTAAAACGCTATTGTTAATGCCAAAATAGGTTTAAGGCCATTCAAGTTCATGCAAGCCTCTGAGTTCCCATCTTTGTGTCTGATTATGTGACCTTTCTTCTAACTTGTGGTCTTAAACTTGTCTTACAAAAATCTAAAAGGAAATACAGAAAAAATCATACAATAGAGGTTATGTTAAATAGAAGTAACATACAAAGCTATTACTAAGGTGAAGGGAGCAAAAACAAACTTATAGAACTTGCTTGTTACTCACCGGAACCAGCTCTACACTAGGGGTAGGTGATGTGTACATTTATGTTCAAGTAGATGACGTGTGTCATGCAGTGTGTCCTTTGTGTCAGTGCACTGATGAGCTACTCAGAACCTCTACACAGGTCTGTGCCCTACACTGGCAGCGCTTACTACTGTGCCTCCAAAGCTGTCAGTTTCAAATGACTTAGTGAATGAAAGGAAGTAAAAAGTGGGTAAGTAATAGATTAAGGAGGAATAAAGGGAATTAGAAGATCCATGCACTTTAGCTCTTTAATCAGCCAGCCAGCTTGCTTGTGACAAGGGATGGTTTCTGTTGTAGAAGGTCCTGTGGAGTGGGAATGTGATCACCAGTGACCTCTGTCTTATCTGGGGTGGCAGTAGGCAGTTGCTTGTTCCTCATCTTTGGCTTAGCCATGTTGTAATCCCCAGAACCAAAACATTTTTGCCCTTTTTGCAATCGTTTCCTTAAAAAATCAGAACCTCTGGGCTTCTGTCCCAGGTGAGGATGCCTTGCTGAAGAAGCAAAGCTTTGCTTCTTCAGCTTTCTCTGGGCTAGTCACTTTATCTTCCATTTCCTTTTGCTCCTCAGCCGATGCCGCTTCTGGGATCTCGGTGTACATCGCGCTCCCTCTGCGGGCCAGGCGCCAGAGGAGCGGCGAAGGCGGGGGCCGTCACCGCCCCCTCCCCGCGCCGGGCCACCGCCTCTGAAGTGGCCACTGACTGCGACCTCGTGGACCGCGCCGCGCCCCCACCTTGCCAACCCTTCTTCAAGCCGCGAGACATCGAGCACCTATTTTTTTTTTTTTTTTCTCTTTTTGAGACAGGGTCTCACAATGCAGTTCAGGCTGGCCTTAAGCTCACTTTGTAGCTCAGGCTCGTCTCGAACTCACAACAATCCTCCTGCCCCAGCCTCCTGAGTGCAGGGATTACAGGCCTGCACCACCACACCTGGCATATTTTTTATAATTTTTGATTTTAGATTTTTATTTATTTTTTGGCAGAACCGGGGATTGAGCTCAGGCCCTTGAGCTTACCAGGGAAGCACTTATTCTACTGAACCATCTCCTTGGCCCCTTGTTTTTTATTTTTAATTAATTATTTTTAATTAAATTTATTTTTGAAGAATAAAAACAAAAGCAAAAACAAATAGGAACAAAGACAGAAAATAGGTAACATACAATAATACACATGTTACAGATTTTCAAAACAAGACTAGCTAACAGTGGTTGTTCTATTATCTATTTTTATCATCGAATCTGTTGCTTAGATTAACAGATACAGTTATGCAAGATTGGACAAATATTTGAATATTACTGCTTACTTTCAAGAAACCTTAATTTTTTTGTCTTTTTTTTACTTTTTAAAAATTTTATTTTATTTATTTATTTAGTTTTTGATGGTACCAGGGATCGAACTCAGGACCTTGCTAAAAGTTTTATTTTAAAAAAGAATAATAATAATTGATGTGCCATTGGAAAGGGCACACATTTAGAACACCAAGATGTCTGGTATTCAATCATGGTTTTTGTATTACACATTGCTGTCCTCGATGTAGTTGATTAGATCACAGATATCAGTGTACAGAGTTAGTCAAGGTGAAAGTTCCAAACATTAACTGCTATTTAAAAACAAAACTGATGGAAATTAGTACAATATCTCCCCAGCCCAATGTTTTCTTTTTTTATTTCTGATTTTGTTTATTTTTTAATTAATTTTTATTTTATTTAAAATATTTTTATATTTATTGTAACATCATTTGGGAAAATTTATTTCTGATTTTGTGTCTTCCTTCTTTTTTGTTACGCTACTTAAAGATTCTAGACTATGTTTATCTTTTTGAAAAACCCAGACTGTGAACATGGACAGGTTTGATCCTCAGCACCACATGAGCCAGCCACCAAGTCCAGCCACTACACAGCTCGTACTCGGATATTCTCCTGTTTTCAGCCTCCCCAGTGCTAGGATACAGGGATGCACCACCATGCCCAGATTCAGTGGCCTGCTTAGGGCACCTGAGGGCGAGGACAGCACAGCCTGTGGTGCTGGTAATTGAACCCAGGTCCCTGCATTTGCCTAAGCAGGTGCTTAGTCCGCTGAGCTATCTTGTCAGTCCAGCATGGGCATTCTTAAGGCTCTGTTGGTGATTTCCATGTGGAGGTACAATGGACCCAGTTCATTTCCTCTTCAGTCTGTTCATTTTACTTATTTTCTATTAATATCCCCTCCTCTTCTGGAGAGAAAAAGAAGCTTTCTGTTTCTTACCTCTTTTTTTGTTGTTATCTCTTAATTTTTTTTTTCAGAACCAGGGATTGAATTTAGGCCCTTGCACTTGCCAGGCAAGCACTTATTCAACTGAGTTATCTCCTCAGCCCCTCTCTTAATATTTTGGCTTCAAACTCCAGTAACTGGTGCATTGCAATCTTGTGTCATCTGTTTCACATCAACCGCAAAGCTCATTTTGTGTCAGATTATAGCCTTCTGACTACTGTCCACAGGCTCCTGTGAAAAGTCTGGTTCCTGCTGGCTTCTGGGTTCTCTTTCCATCTTTTCACACAGCCTTGCCCACTTCCAGCTTCTCCACATACCCAGGCACATCACCTCTTTTTCTTCTAACTTCTTCTCCATTGCAATTCATTGGTTCTTACTCATAAGGGCAGCAGCATTCCATTTTGAGAGTGTTCTGTCATCCCTGATGCATGGACCTTTACAGTGTCCAGGGGCACAAAGAAAACTCTTGCTTCAGTAATGTTCAAAATATGCTTTGGTCATGTATAAATTTATGACTTGATCCTAAATTCTTTTTTTCATGTATTTTTAGGGAAGGGTCTACAGGTTGTTCAGGGTCTCACTACTAGATTGGACTCACAGTGATCTGCCTGTTTACAGCCTCACAAGAGCTGGGATTACAGGTGCGTGCCACCACGCCCAGCCTCAATCGCTACCTCAGTGTGCCCTGGTAGGTGGAGCCAGCATGGTAGGTCCAGGGATCAAACCCCTGGTCCTTGCACCTGCCAGCAGGCACTTTAATCCACTGAGCTATTTGGCTGACCCCGTAAACTGTGCTGTTAGAAAATTTCCAAACTGTTTTAAGGCTCCAGAGACTTAACTTCAGTGTGTAAGTGAACATAAATGTTCAAAGAGCTCCTTTCCTTTCCTCCTCCTCTAATATCTGAAAGAATAAATTACTATTAATATCATTTGATAAAATATCAGATGCCTTTTTACATATATTTTAAATTATAAGAGTGGTTTGTGATAAGAACTTAGTAGGGAGAGGTGAGGAAAGCTCCTAAGCATCCCATAATGCAAAAACACCCGCTCCAGCAATTATCCAGGTCATCATGCTAATGGTACTGACATTAGCTTCTGGCCAGAGAAACGAGGCAGCTCTATCCAGGGTGGGCTCAGATATCAGTATTTTGGAGCACCCCAGGGGCTTCCTATGTGCACAAGTTAGGGAACCAAGACATTTATTCTGCAAACTCATAAGTCTGCATTACTACTCTTTTTTCATTTCAGTCATGTTCCTCTGATATAAGACATATAGCCTCTTTCTATATCATTTGCCACTGTGAGTTAATGTGACTCACCTGGTCTTGTATTCCAGTTTTTCTATTGAAGTTGTCACTGATTGGTTAAAAGTCTTCAACCATTGAGGTGGCATAGGCCTGTAATCTCAGTACTCTTGGAAGTTGAGGTAAGGGGATTGCAAGTTCTAGTCCAGCCTGGAAAATTGAACAATTTAGTGAGAACTGGTCTCAACATTCAACATGTTTTAGAAAGGTTCTAGCCCCATGGGAAGGCCCTGGATTCTACCCTAGTAAATTTTTTTTGAAACTGGAGATGCAACCCACTGAAGTACATCCCTACCCTTTTTTATTTGTGGAACTGAGGATTGAACTCAGGCCTTTGCGCTTGCCAGAGTGCTTATTCCACTGAGCCATCTCTCCAGCCCCCACCTTTTTTTATTTTGAGATAGGTTCTCACTAAATTATGAAAAGATGGCCTTGAACTAGCAATCAATCCTCATGCCTCAGCTTCAGAAATAGCTGGGACTAAACTGTGTAGACAAAGCCACTACACAGGGCACAGGTGAGCCTTATTTTGTTATCTGGCTATTATAGGAACTCTACATAAGTTGACTGAAATTAGTCTTACACAGTATTCCCTGAGTACTTGCTATATGGCCAAAGCTATAGTTCCTAGGGTAGGTAACTGTCCTTGAAAAATATAGTGTGTTACCTTCACTACTTTTTTTTTTCATTTTTTTTTTACCAGCTCAGATCACCCTGAGGGGGTGGGGCTGATGTGGCATGTGGTGCTTGGGACTGAACCACAGTCCCCTGGGCTTGCTTAAGCTTGCCTAAGCAGGCACTTTAGACCGCTGAGCTATCTCACCAGTCCTACCTTCACTACTGAGAAAGGACAATCCTATGAGGTGAAAGTTCTGAAATGAATCATTTGGATTTCATACTATTGGCACACTTTTGGCAAACTGATGTGCATGCTGGGTCTCTGAGAATACACCACTGACACAGACAAAGAGAAAGACAGCACAGAAGCACTGGGGGTGGCAATTAGCATCTCTCTGGGGATGGCTGGGGTGTGAATAGGTGAGCAGGGCCTGTGTGGAAGGCAGGTCTGGACCAGAACTTGCCCAAAGCACAGGATGTCATGGAGTAGAAAGAAGGTAGGACTGACGGGCCATAGTAAGAATACGTAGAATTATTTTTTGTTTTTTGTTAGGACTTCTTTGTAAGTGGAAAGGTCCAATGGAAAGGCAAGGATGCATGGCCAGGAAGGCTGATTAGTGTAATTATAAGCCAATATCCTAGATAAACATTGAAGTAAATGATCTTTGAGAAAACAGTAGAAAAGTGATCATAAGTGCACACTGAATGAATCACTCATCAACATGAAGGGGGATTTACACCAGAAACACTGGGAAAGTTTAACATTTATCAAGGATTCTGCCTATAAATGTAACATATTAACAAACAGAAGAAATGACATAAAATATGATCATGTAGATGGATACAGAGAAAACATTAGACAAAGTCTAACAATCCTTCATGATTTAAAAAACCTCATGCCAAATTTTGTATAGAAGTGTACCTCAAAGAACAAAGGCAACTTGTGACCAACGCACATCTGAAATCACAGTCTATAAGGAAAATACAACAGTGTTTCCTCTAATATCAGGGACAGTACAGAGATGTCCATTGCCATTACTGCTATTCAACACAGAACTGGAAATCCCACCAGAGAAATGAGACAAAAAAGAAGAAAACCCATTGATACTGAAGTGAAAGGAGTGGAACCATCCCTGATTGCAGATGGCATGACCTTATATACAGAAAATTCCATGGAAGTCACCAAGAAAAACCTATTGGAAATAATGAAAATATTGAGAACACTTGAAAAAATGAAGTCATCCATAAGTCAGTAGCCTTCTTTATACTCACAAAACTATCTGAAAAATCAAATCATGAAAACAACCCCTTTAAAACAGTTACCAAAAGTTAAATGTGTAGGAATAATCTCAAGGCATTGAGAAGCCCATACAGTAAATCTATAAAAAAATTGATAAAAGAAGTAGAAGAAAGGGCAAATAAATGGAAAGATATCCAATGTCTATGTACTTAAGGAATGCTTTTAAAATGTGTATTCTACTTACTGTGGTCTACAATTCAGTGTCATCTTCGTGAAAATACCAATGATATTTCTAAAACAAATAGAAGAACAAGCCTAGTATTCATATGGAGCCTCAAAATCCCTAATAATGAAAATAATCTTAAACAAAATGATAATGTTGCAGGCATCTCACTATCCAACTTCAAAATATACCACAGTAATCAACATAGGTGATTCTAAAGGACACTGACACTTACATTCGTGCAATGCAGTCAAGAGTCCAGAAATACATGCAAGAACTTATGGCCATTGATTTTTGACAAAGTTGGGAGAATACACAATGGAAATAGGACAGTCTTTTGGGACCACACAACTGGATATACACTTGCCAAAGAATAAAACAAGTCCTTCATTTTTCCTACCATATAGGAAGCCAGGTAGAAATGATTAAACACTGAAATATATGACTTGAAAGTGTAAAAACTATCACAAGGAAACATCCATGACATGGTTCTGCACAGTGGTTTCTTGAATAAGAATCACAAAGGACAAATAAGAAGTTAAAGCCAGGCGTGGTGGTGCAGGCCTGTAATCCCAGCACTCAGGAGGCTGAGGCAGGAGGATTGTTGTGAGTTCGAGACCAGCCTGAGCTACAAAGTGAGTTTAAGGCCAGCCTGAACTGCATAGTGAGACCCTGTCTCAAAAAAAGACAAAAAAAAAAAAAAAAAAAAAAAAAAAAAAAAAAAAAAAAAAAAAAAAAAAAAAAAAAAGAAGTTAAAAAAATAGCCCACTGGGATTAGCAGCAAATGGAAAGCTGGTACACAATAAAGGGAAGAAATCAATAAAATAAAGAAATACCGTACAGAGTGGGAGAATAACTTGAAAACTATTATCTGAGAAGGGACTAAAGTCTCAAAATAGAAGGAACCCACTAAATGGTAAGAAATCAGATGACTCAAACAATAGACAAAGGACCTGAATAGGTATTTCTCAACTTCAGACAAGCCAGTGGCCAATGGTATATAAAAATGGCGATTACTACCAATCATCATCAGAGAAGTTTCAATTAGAATCACAATGAGATCTCACTTCACACCTGTTAGAATGGCTCTTATCAGAAAGACAAAAAATTAAGTCTGGTTAGACTGTAGGGCATTTTTATACAACATTGCTGGAAATATAGACTAGTATATGGAAAACATATGGCGCTTCCTCAATTCATTAAAAATTTTTTTTGGAAGCTGGGCATGGTGGTGCATGCCTGTAATCTCAGCATTTAGGAGGCTGAGGAAGGAAGATTGTTGTGAGTTCAAGAAAATCCTGGGCTACAAAGTGAGTTTAAGGCCAGCCTAAACTACATAGAGAGACCCTGTCTCACAGTATATATATATATATGGCTGGGGATTTGCCTCAGCACAGTACCTGCCTGGAAAACACAATGTCCTGAGTGCAATTCTCAGTATCAATTCTATATATTTTCCAAAGGACTCGAAAGTCTATTACATACTATAATAGACTCAGTATCAATTCTATATATTTCCAAAGGAAATGAAATCATTACATCAAATAGATATCAACATGCCTGAGTTATTTGCAGTATTATTCATATAAGCCAGGTTACAAAGCTATGAATGGTGGAATACTAATCATTCTCAAAAGGGAGGAAATAATGCTCACTTTGGCAGCATGTATACTAGAATTGGAGCAATAGAGAAGATTAACATAGCCACTGTGCAATCATGATATGCAAATCATGCAGCATTTATATTTTTTTTATTTTTTACTTAGAAGACCCTATAAACTCCAACACAAGATTTTTAGCTCTGATAAATTCCAAAAAGTTGTAGGACAATAATCAATATACACTGCCCTTGGGGTGTGCTGACCGAGTCTGGGTGTGGGCACATGCCTGTAATTTCAGCACTGGGGAGCTAAAAACAGGACAATCAGTATGAGCCCAAGCTGTGTAGTGAGACCCTGTACCAAATACATAAATGAATAAAGAAATAAATAAAATAAATCAACAAATAAAAATTGAGAGCTTTGACAAAGCTCAACATCAATAAAGAACTCATTGAGAAAGAAATCAGGAAAACAATTCCATTTTTACTAGCTTCAAATAAACCCATCTAGGAATAAATTTCACCAAGGAGCTGAAGGACCTCTCCAATAAAAATTCCTGAATGATAAGACATGCATTAAACAGACTAGATGGTGGAAAGACCTCCCTTGTTCATGGATCCACAGAATAATAGTTGTAAACTGGCATTGTGACTCAAAGACCCAGTACAGCCCCATTAAGATACCAATGACATTCTTCACATAGCGAGAAAAGCAATCCTCAACTTGTGTGGAAGCACAGCAAATCCAGAAATGACAAAGCTATCCTGAGCATCATAGGATCAGTCTTCGAATTATACTACAAGCCCATAGAGACAAACACAGTATACTGCTGGCTCAAAAATAGATATAAAGACCAATGGAACAAAATACAGGATGCAGAAACCAGCCTATGTAAATAGTTATCTGATTGCTGACCACAGGCCCAAAAGCATAGGTTGGTATAAAGACTCCTTTAGCAAACAGTGCTGGGATAATTGTGCATTTTCTTGTATAAAATTGAAAATGGACACCTGTCCCTCACCTGGCACTAAAATCAGTACAAAATGGATCAAAGACCTAGGCAAAAGACCTTAGCCTTCCAGGCAACCAGAAAAAAACATGGGGGTTGGGGGCGGATTTGAAAACATTAGCACAGGCATATGCACAAGATAGTGAGGATGGATATATAGCTACTTTCTCAGTTCATTGAGAAGAAAGGTTTGTACTAATATTATTTAGACAAGATATCATGTCTGCACCCTGTCCTCTGAATAACTTCAATGAAGACAACAATATGCAATGTATTAATTATTGTAACTGCCCTGCTAACCTGTTTTGAACGTGTTTCATTGCTATTTTATCTTTTTTCTCATTAAAATGAATAAAAACCCTGGGCCTGCAAGTGCTGGCTCCACTCCTGGGGTGTGCTGAGACTGCAGTTGAGACTGGATGTGGTGGCATGCGTCTGTAATCCCAGCACTTGGCGGCTATAAGCAGAAGAACCACTATGAGTCTGATCTAGTAGTGAGACCCTGAAAACCCTGTAGAACCTTTTCTAAAATACATAATAATAATAATAATAATAATAATAATAATAATAATAAATTAATACAGGCAAGGTTTCCTGATTCGGACACCAGTAGGAAGAATCCTCAGATGGTGCTACATGAAATTAAGTGCATCTTCACAGTAAAGGAAGCAATCATCAGGATGAAGAGACATCACAGAATGGGAGAAAATCACTGCCCACTACTCTACTGACATAGGGTTAGTGTTTAGAATATATATAAATCCTCAAAAAAATACAAAAAGATCAAATAACCAGGTGCATGAAAGGGCAAGTGAATTGAACAGACGTTTTTCAAAAGAAGGACAAATAGCCAGTAAGTGGGTGCACAAAGTAATGGCATCCTTAGCCACCAGGGAATGTGAATCAGAACCACACTGAGCTTCCACCCCCAACCCATCAGAATGGCTATCAAGACAGACCAATACTCTGATTGTCACTGCTGTCAAGATGGCACCAAAAGACAAGAAGCCTAAGAGGTCAACCTGAAGTTTAATTTGGATCTTACTCATCCAGTAGAAGATGGAATTTTTGAATCTGGAAATTTTGAACAGTTTCTGAGGGAGAAGGTTAAAGTCAATGGAAAAACTGGGAACCTTGGGAATGTTGTTCACATTGAATGGTTCAAGAATAAGATCACAGTTGTTTCTGAGAAACAATTCTCCAAAAGGTATTTGAAATATATTACCAAGAAGTATCTTAAAAAGAATAATCTTCGTGATTGGCTTCACGTGGTTGCATCTGACAAAGAGACTTACGAACTCCGATACTTGCAGATTAGTCAAGATAAAGATGGATCAAAGTCTGAGGACTAGGTAGTTGCCACTTACAGGGCTTTGCTTTTTCCTAAAACAAATGAAGTATATGTGAGAAAACATCCAAAAATGGGCTTTTAGTGTATTCATGAATAAAAAAAATTGCATTCTTAAAAAATAATAATAAAAAAATAAAATAAAGTAAAATAAAAAGACAGACCAATACATGGTGGCAATAATGCAGGTAAAAGAAATTCTTCTATGCTGTTGGTATGGATATACATTAGTTCAGCCACTATGAGAATCAGTATGGAAGATCCTCAAAAAGCCAAAACTAGAGCTGCAATTTCATCCAGTTACTTCAGCCCTCTGCATATTCCTGGAAGATTTAGAATCAGAAGAGTATGGAGACACTTTCATATCTGTGGCAATTATAGTACAATTCACAACAGCTAAGCCATGGAAACAGCCAAGGTACTTGTCAGATAGGGAAAGAACAAGGAAACAGATTGTATGTTGCCACTGAGTATTATTCACCCACAAAGGAGAATTAGAATTAAAACTTGAAACTTGAAAAGAAGTGAGTTAAACTGGAGATCAGTGTGTTCTACAAAATAAGGCAGATCCCAAAAGTAAAGTATTGCCTGTTTTCTATCATTTGTGAAGCCTGAGACACACAGAGAAGAGAGGTGAGGGGAGAAGGAGCGGGAGAGGGGAAAGATGTGACAGAGAAATAGAAGGGACACATAAAGAAGAGGAATGGAATAAAGGAGAGGAAGGGAGTGGACGAGAAAGACAGAGAGAGGGAAGCAAAGAGAGCAACGGATGGCAAAATAATTAGTGTGTTATGTGTATATAGGAATATGCCAAAACACTTCTGTATAACTAATATGCACTCACAAATAAAAGAAACCTTTAAAAGTTGAAGAAAAGGCTGAGGCAGGATTGTTGTGAGTTTGAGACTAGCCTGAGCTACAAAGTGAGCTTAAGGCCAGCCTGAATTGCATAGTGAGATCCTGTCTCAAAAAGACAAAAGAAAGTTGAAGAAAAACCTGCTGTTACAGTGTTAAGCATTATTGAAGAGGACATCGTGCTAGGTACAAGAAGCCAATCCCCAAAAGACAAATTCCACATAGTCCCACTTAACATGCGGGAGCAAAAACAAAGTGAACTCAGGACTACAGAACAGAATAGAGGTTACTAAGAGCTGGAGGAGGAAAGAAACGGTCAAAAGTAGGATATTTTAAGTGGAAGAAATGAGCTCTAGTGATCTATTACAGAATGTGATGCATATAGTTATTAATGATGATTCTTGGAAATTACCCAGCTCCTATTAGCACAGTTCACTTCCCAGGCTCTGCTCATTCCTGTGAGGGCAGGAGCCTTGGAGGGGCCAATGAAGAAGGTAGCCTGTCCCAGACCCAAGTGCACGGCCCAACCCAAGATCCCAAGCCTGGGTCAGAGACACAAGCTCTTGCCCATTCTCCTGGGTTGATGCCCTGTACCCCAGTTTCCACAGGCCATGCTGGGGGCCTGGTGCTCACCCGCCCCTATCAGGAATGCAGCCCAGGACAGGAACTGGGAATTAAGACAAGGAGCATTCCTAAGGCTGCTGGTAACCTGCTCATCCTCCCCTCCAGAGACAGACTCACTGCTTGGAATGCTTCTAACCCCTACCCCCTGCAGGGCAGAAGGGCCAGGCTCAGTGTCTGTCGCATTGCAAAGGGAGCCGGAGCCTCCCGGAAGGCAAGGAGAAAGCTTGGGGATTTTGAATGTCTCTGGGTAGAGATAAGGCCCTATCTTCAGGAGGCCACTATCTCCAGCTCCCTGGGCTGCTGGTTGTATAATCAGCAGGAACACAGCTGGCTGGCGCCCTTAGTTCTGAGCACCCAGACAGTGCCGGAGGGGATCAGGTGAATCCCCCTCATGCTATACATTCCTTCCTTCTGACTGAAGTGCTGAACATAGTTCTTGGTCACCAGCCTGGTGTCCAGCTCTGCTGTGGACTACACCCAACCTACTTACGCCTTTCAAGTGCAGACTCTGGGATTACGTTCCCTTAAATTAACTGCAGAGCAGGCTGCCAGACTGGGTTTGTATCAGGAATATAGGAACAAGTGAGAATTTGATACAAATAAGGCAAACTCCAGAAGCTGGAGGGTAGCCCCATGGTGGAGCACGTGCCCTTCATGCTCACCAAGTCCTGAGTTCATTCTCAAACACCAAAAAAAGTCAAGCCAAACCAAACCCAAGGAGAACCCTCCACAGGATGCAAAGAGATATATGCTTGAATCATTTAAGAACTGCTTAACCTCACAGGTGGTCACAGCTGTGTCTCCTGTCACAGCCTGGGTTCTTTCACTACAGCAGTAGTGAAGATATGAGGGTGCTGAGGGCTCACTCTCTGTGGGCTCAGTGTAAATAGGAGGAACTGGGGAGTGCGAGGTGGCTGCTTGCTCCAGCCAAGGCTCCTCAGTCAGCGTTGCCTGTCTTAGGAGCCTCAGGGCTGGTGGTCACTCCAGTTCTTGTCTTCCTGCGCCGCCTAGAGGAGCTAATTTACAACCACTGCTGCACAGGAACACTGCCACTGAAAAGTTGGAAAGCACCTATTTATCAATTGACTAGATTATAAATCATATTGATTGGGTCTGAGGTCCCATGTATGTAAAAGGATCTAAGTCTACAACAATAGAAAATCTCCAATCATAATGTCAGCCCAAGTAAAGAAACATCTTTTTAAAATTATATTTATGTGTAGAAATTTAAAATTTAGAAAAAATACAGTTTATTGAGCCTACTTTTGTCATTCAAGTCTGAGAGCAAAGTTTAAAAGGATGTACAGAGCTTCGTGATTAAAAATTTCTTATCTCAGCCAACTGGGAGGCTGAAATAGGAGGATCTCAGCTTCAAGGTCAGCCAGGGAAACTCCACAACTTATCTCAAATTTAAAAAAATAAAGGGCTGGAGGTGCAGCCAAGTACAAAGGCCCTGGATTCAATCCCCACTACCACACACAGAAAGTATGTGAACCAAAGATGGAAAAACATTAACATGCATCAAATTTGGATTGTGATTGAGTAATTGCAATATTTTCTCAGAATACTATATGTGGTAAGTCTTGTGTTAATTTGAAGACCAACAGCCTAAATGACTAATTTCTATCCATTAACACATTATAATTAACCACAGGATGAACACCTTACACCTTTAAAAAAATCACCACATTGAAAAATTTAGGGAAAAGACTCCAGAGATATTTGATGTAAAGGGTAGATTAGAAAACTATTGAGTCCAGGGTGTATTTTGTTTTACAAATGTGTAGCTTCCCCTTTCCATCACATGTCTATGAACATGAGGATTAATGCCAGGCTGTCAACATTGTTTATATATGAATACTGCCACAGTGAGAGACTTGTGTTTTCTCCAACATACCGAATTTACAATCAACACAGTTATTTTTTTTTTTATCAGAAACAGTAGCAATCTAATGAATGATCTGTACAAGCAACATGTCCAAAAGCAGCCAAGTCATTAGAGCAGTGTTCAATTTCAGACTCAACTGTCTGGAACTGACTTTACTGCTACTCTATTTCCTGTGCTTTGTATGCCATTACACAGATGAATAGAAGAAAATTTGGAATGAGGACTGATAAACTACACGTAGTCTTTCTGCTACTGCTATACTTCATGTGCTTTTGCTGCCATCTTACTACAGACAAGTGGAAGAACCCTTTTGAATGTACAAGTAAAACATGTTTTCTGCATAGAATGATACTTTTTTTGACAGTACTGGGGATCAAACTTAGGACCTTGTACTTGACAGACAGTCGCTTATGTCTCTGAGCTATACCCCACACAAGAATGATACTATTTATGACTTTTAGTTCTTTTTTTTTTTTTTGGCAGAACCAGGGTTTGAACTCAGCCCTTGCGCTTGCCAGGGAAATGTTTATTCTACTGAACCATCTCCCTAGCCCCAGCTTTTTAGTTTTTTTATACTTTCAATACTAAAAATAAATATGTTTCCATTAAGTAAAATTTAGAGTATACTTCAAAGTAAAAAATACAAGAACTCATAATTTTACTTTACCATTGACTTGAGATTCCCAGTTAGCTTTTCTGCTATTTGAATGCTGCCCTTGGACTTCACCCTGATACTGAGCTATTGCTTTCTTTACCTATAATCAAGCTTCTTTATTTTTACAAATAGCTGGTAATTTGAGCAGATTCAGATATCTTGGTTGATTGATTTTTTTCATCCTCTTTTTCATATTATTCTTTGTTGTCATAAAATATTTTTATACTATAAAACAATGATTTGTTTTGAGGGGGGAACAGTCTACAGGGTGTTCAGGGTCTCACTACTAGATTAGACATGTAGTGATCTGCCTGTTTACAGCCTTCCAAGTGCTGGGATTACAGGTGCATGCCACCAAGTCCAGTCTCAATTGTCTCATTGCATCCAGGGGGTGGTGCCAGTATGGCAGGCCTGGGGATTAAACCCCCAGCCCCTGCACCTGCTTGCAGGTGCTTTATCCACTGTGCTATTTGACCAGCTCTTATAAAACAATGTTTTTCTCAATGGCTACACACACAGATTTATTAGTCACTGCCAAATCATTCCTCAGAAAGTCGCATCACTTCATACTTCTCCAACAGTACACGAGTAGTCATTTCCCAACACCAGCACCCCCAGCAACATAAGCTACCATCAATGTTTTCCATCTAATTTTTGCCTTTTTGTAAGGTGGAAAGTTATATCCCACAATTCTTTTTTTTGTTTGTATTCATTTTATTGCTTTTTTCCCCTTTGTTTTATGTATTTGGTACAGGATCTCACTACTAGATCGGACTTGTAGTGATCCTCCTGTTTTCAGCCTCCCCAGTGCTGGGATTACAGGCATGCACCACCACCCCAGACTGTCGCTGGCTCAATGTTTGCTGGGGCTGGGGCCAGCGCAGCATTCAGGACCAGCATTTGTGACCAGCATTCAGGACCAGGAATCAAATCTTGGTCCCTGCGCTTGCCAAAGCAGGTGCTTTAATCCACTGAGCTATCTGCCTGACCCTCTCCTTGCAGTTTTTTTTTCCCCTGCAGTTTTAAGTGTACTACTTTCTCCAAATTACACATTTATGAGGGCTTCCTTGGGTGTAGATTAAAACAATACTGATATATTTTACATGGAGCAAATATCTGTGAAGCAAACTTACACTTCACATTTACACTGCGAACCCAATTTGTGGGATGTCCTGGCAATTCAAAGGTATGCAGGTGACAGAGATAATCAGGAGCTTACAAAGGACCTTCCCCTGGAAAACAAGGTGGTAAGCTTGGCCTGTGCATGGGGGAAATGCAGGCACTGCTACTGTAAATACTACTAGAGGCCTCCAAACCCTATTTCCTTGCCATGAAGCCCATGGTTTCCCACAGGGCACCCACTGAGCCACAGGTCTCTGGGGAAGGGGCTTCTTATTACCTGAAGGCAGCAATATAGCTACTTGGGAGGGTGAATTAGCAAGATGGGAGTGGACCTGGTGGCTTGTCTGGAGAACTCACTGTCCAGAGCACTTCCTTGCCCACAGAGGTCTAGGGAACAGGCCCCAGCAGGAGGACAGAAAGCATTAGGAAGAAGAATGCTATAATTCTCAAAAAAATGTGCTTTCATGGGGTGGATTAGGTGTTGTCTGGGTCTGAAGCCACTGGGGCAGGGACATCTTTTCCCCAAACAACAAATGCAAAGATGAAGATAACATATATACAGATCTACTCATGGCTTTCCACATGATTGTCTACATTTGGAAGATGGAAGAAAAAATATTCTTCAAACAAGTGGGCAGTGTTGGATAAGGAGAGGAAAATGTCCAAGCAATGTGAAAAGATTCACAAAAAGAGATGAAACAACTTCAGGGAAAAAGTTTCCTATATAAAATTGGGGGCAAGGAACAGAACCAACAAATCCCTGGTTCACAGGAAGCATCCACTCCTCCTTTTTCCAGTGCTTAGTATAGGTTAGCTCACATTGTGAGCAGTGTCTGGATAATAATATACTCAGCCTCATGACAATCCCACAAGAGACCTAAAGTCATGATCTGCAAAGGAGAGGTGAAGGCAAGGGGCATAGAGAGGGTAAATAATATGTTTCAGTTCAACAGATGACATATATACAAGTGCAGTGCAGACCCCAGAGCCCTCACAGGCAATGCTTTCAGCCTCAATTGATACTGGATGGGATTTGTTCACATTAAGAACAAACACAAGGGGTGGGGCACAGTGCAGGGCAGAACACTAACCTAGCATGTACAAGACCCTGGACTCATATGCCCAAAAAACACCACACAGCAAGAGCATGGGTGATAGAATATTCCTAGTTCTATGATGATGACAGCTATTCGAAGCCTTCTCCATGTCCTACAAAAGATGAAAACCAGTGGCTGCACACACCAGTAATCCCAGCACTCAGGAGGCTGAGGCAGGAGGTTTGAGACCAGGTTGGGCTACATAGTAAGCTCAAGTCCATCTTTAACTACATAGGGAGATCATATTTCAAAAAGACAAATGAGGGGCCAGGAGATGACTCAGTGGAACAGGCGCTTCCATGGCAAGTGCAGGGGCCTGAGTTCAATCCCTGGTTCCAAAAACAACAACAAAACGAATGAACAAGCAAAAAATACCAGTCAAAGAAAAAGAAAACAGGGCTGGGGACATAGCTCCACTCTCTAATATCCACCTGACAAACACAAGGAAGGACCTGGGATTGAGCCCCAGTACCACCTGCCCTACCAGCCCTGTGCCAAGCGGGCCACAGAAACAGGGTGTGGTGGTGGGTACCTGGAATCCCAGCAAAGGGGAGACTGAGAGGGAAGGATCACTACATGTCTGAGCTGCATAATGAGACCAAATGCACAAAATGAATGAATGAATGAATGAATGAATGAATGAATGAATGAATGAATGAGGACCAGCCAAATATCTCAGTGGCCTCCAGACCTGCCCAAGCCTAGGCCCTGTGAGTGTGTGGGAGAGCATCTGTACTCCCCTGTACCCACTGGACCCTCCAGACCAAGCCCTGGCCTGCTGCATGAAACCTTTCGCCATGCCCTCTGGACCCCTCCAGACCCACCCAAGCCTGGGCCTGGGAAGTGTGTGGGAGGGCTTCTGTGCTCTCCTGCGCTCCCTGGACCTCACCAGACCCAGCCCAGGCCTGGCATACAGGTCTGGGGTGAACTTCTGCAGCTGAAGTACTTGGACAGAGACTAGGGGTCAAAACCACCCAGCTAATCCAGTAACAGAACATCTTGCCAGACGGGCATAACATATTCACCTCCAAGGGCTGCAGTAGGGAGGAGCTGAGCACAGTAGCTAGACCCAAGCCAGACACAACTGGATGAACTCAAACTTAGTAGATCTGCACCCAAATTTTACTAGGTGCTAATGTCATAACTGCACCAAAGCTCTACACCAAAGGTCAGTGAAGCCTCAGGACTTAGGAGAAACTATACTGAAACATCACGTAACTCATTATGTCCCAAATTTTCTGACCAAGGAGATTATGGTGCTACAGAAGAAGGTGACTGATGATGTAGAGTGTACATAAGGATAGTCACATGGAGAGAAAACATTCTCCCAGGCTTTCACAGAGAGCAAATTAGTCAAGCAATGGCCGTGACTCATCCACATGGCTGACACTGACAAAGGATCTGCAAACTGCGGTATAGGGTTTCAGAACAAATCCTGAGGGGACGTGACTGACCTTATTATATACAGTGGTTAAATTTCTTGTTATATAGGTTTTACTTTATCTTGGTCTTAACCATCTAGCAGAAAAGTATAAAAATGAGGTATAAAAAGTAAAGCCATATTAATATGCTGAGCTGTAAAATGCTCAGATCAACAAATTCAGACATTGCCAGTCCTATGGAAAACCCAATACTATTATGGACTACTGGACTATATTGGAATATTTTGCTGAATTCATGCACGTACAATGTTTAAATGACAATGTAATACCCTTCTTTGACAAAACTAAACAAAAAAGAGGATACAAAGGAAGGACCATTTTGTATCTGTATGTTAAAAATAGGAAGGATAGATATACAGCTACAATCTCTTAATTCAATGAATAAAACGATTTGTTCTAATAGTGTTTGTGGACAGAATATCATGCCTGCATCTTGTAAAATGAGTAACTACTAAGACAACAATATGCAATGCACTTAGTATTGAAGCTGTCCTACTAATCAATTTTTTTTATTGGCGGAACAAGGGATTGAACTGAGGCCCTTGTGCTTGCCAGGGAAATATTTATTCTGCTGATATATCTCCCCAGCCCCTTCACTAATCAATTTTGAAACTATTTACTACTTGTTTCTCAGTAAAATTATTTTTAAAATACCTCAGCAGATAAAAGTGCCTGCAAGTGAGTGCAGGGGTCAGAACTTCGACCCTTGGGCCTACCGTGCTAGACCTGTCCATGGGGTATGCTGAGACAGCAATTCAGACTAGGCGTGGTGGTGCACCCCTATAATCCCAGCTCTTGAGAGGATGTAAACAGGCAGATCACTACAAGTATGATATAGTATGGAGGCTCTGAACACACTGTAGACCCTTCCCTAAAATAAAACAAAATTAAAACATAAATGAATAAAAGCTTTAAACACAAAGATAAAAGAATAAGAAAATGAATCCTGAGAGGTACAAGTATATGAAACTGTGAAAAAATATAGAAAACGTGGCACTTGCTTCTCTTTTTATTTCATGTCTCCTATATCAGTCCGACCTAACTCATTTTAGATGATGGTGCCTTATTCAAAAACACGGAAAGAGGCTGGAAAGAAATGGAAATCTGTGTGCACTGCTGGTGGGAATGGGAGATGGGTACAGCTGCTGTGGAACCTGGGCAGTGATTCCTCAGAAATGCCAGCATAGATTCACTCCCTGAGCCAGAAACTCTACCTCGGGGCACACGGCCAAAGAAACCAAGGCAGGCAGTTGAGTAGAAGTTTGCACAGCTCTGACCAAGGCATTATGCACAGGAACCAAGAAGAGCAAGCAACCTGACTGTCCAAGGATGGGTGGATGGATGGATGGATGAACGGATGGATGGACAGAGAGCATTCTCGGCATGGAATGCAAAGGTAGAAAACTGTTGTTTTCCAAGGAACATGGGATTCTCATTAACATGACTTCAGTTGACTTCCCCCGTCCATTCTTCAAGTCTCCAAGCCCTTCCGTGAGAGCTGACTTGACGTCAACCTGTAAAAGAGAACAATGGAGTACGGAAGGGAGATGGTTACCCAGGAACCATTTTAGAAGTTCTCA
>PVKA01003928.1:66095-104629 GCA_004027165.1 Ctenomys sociabilis | reverse complement strand
AGAGGAGAGGAGAGGAGAGGAGAGGAGAGGGAAGCCAGGGACAAGATTATAGTCTTTAAATCCATGTCCCCATTGCTTCATCCAATCAGATACCACATCAAATATTTCTATTTTCTCCCAATAGTGCCATTAAATTGTGAATCCAGCAGTGATTAGTCTTCTGATGAAGTTAGAGCCTTCATGACCAAATCACCTTCCAAAAGCTCATCTGTTAACAGTGAGGTATGGCTAATAGTGTTTGTGAAACATCTCAAATCCATGGGGGTGACACATCTGCACTCCCGTATTTACTGCAGCTCAGTTTATAATAGCCAAGAAATGGGCACAACTGAACTGCCTATTAGTGGGTGAATGGACAAATATATAAATATATGTATGTATGTATTTCTGATCAAAATTACAAAGATAATGAAATACTGTTATTTGAAATAGCATAGATGAACTCAGAGGAAATTTTACTTTGCTAAGTTAAATAAGCCAGGCAAAAAAGACAGGTACTACATGTTTTTTTTTTTTTTTTTTTTTTTCTGCATGTGGAATGCAAAACAACTGAACTCACTGGAGCAGAGAACAGGATGGCGCTCACCAGAGCCTGGGGATGGGAGACGTGAACCATGCTAGCCGAAAGGTACAAAGCCTTTGTTAGGAGGGATGGAGGATATGTATTTGATGTGAAAAAGACACCAAGGAAGTGTGTCTTCTGACTTTGTGCTAGGTGTTTTTTCTTCCTTGATCTGGTGTCCTTGGTGTCTTTTGTGGCTCACCTAAAGTATAACAAATCAGGGCTACAGGATAAACCTTGAGGGGACTTGACTGACCTTATCAGATACCAAAGTACATTTCTTATTATACAGTTCTCACTTTATCTTGGTCTTAACCATCCAGTAGAAAAGTATGAAAATGAGGTATGTAAAGTAAGGCCATAGTGGGGCTAGGAAAATGGTTCAGTGGAATAAGTGCTTCTCTGGCAAGCACAAGGGCCTGAGTTCAATTCCTGGTTCCACCAAAAAAAAAAAAAAAAAAGTAAGGCCATATTAATATGCTGAGCTGTGAAAGGCTCAAGTCAACAACTTCTGCAGATAACCCACTACTACAGTGGATTGCTGGACTGTGTTGGATTGTTCTGCTGAACTCATGCTCCTATAGTATTTAGATGCCAATGGAATACCATCTCTGACAGGATTTAAAAAAAAAGGGGCTACAAAGGAAGGACCATTTTCTATCTGTATATACAAAATAGTTAGGATATACAGTTACTATCACTTAAGTCAATGAGAAGATTTGTACTAATAGTGTTTGGATAGAATATCCTGTCTCCTTCTTGTACTATGGATAACCACTAAGAAGATAACAAGGTATTAATTATTTTAAGAAAGTTAAAAAAATAAAGTAGGACAAAAGTAAAGTGAAGAGAAAAAAATGAGAGAAGGAGAACTTTCTCTTCATTTTTGGCAGTTTCTTTCTATTCTAGTTTACAGAGTGGTCTGGAAAGGTGCATTGTACTAGGGCAATTGCTAAGGAGCAACTGGGGTCACCATAGAACTGCCACTGTGACTGGGAGTTTCCCACAGTGGCAGTCAACAAAGCCAAGGGAGGCCAAATGGGCCTGAAGCAAATGAAGGACAAGCCTGAGGAAGTCTGGCCGGAGGAACTGGATACATTTTTAAGAAACCCTTTCACTAAGTGCAACCAGAAAGCCAAGCTTAATCTCTCTGTGAGCCAGGGGAGGCTTCAGACTTCGGACTAAAGCCTCTCATCCTGAGTTCATATGGTATCACTCTGATATCAGAATTAAAGTAATAGAAAGCATCAGATCAAGTTAAAGCCTACAGACAATTATTAATATGAAAAACAAAAGGTACATCAGAGTGGAAGGAAAACAAGGTCTTGAACAACTTTTTCAATTTCTCTTGATTCAGTAAGAAAGTTATTTGAACTCAACTAATTTAATGTTTCTCTTTTTAAAACATGAATTATCTTTAAAAAATATACTACACAGAAGTGTAGACATTCCCTGATATATACTATGGAACCCCATGTTCGGTGTGCTTTGGAAATTGCCGTCTCGTAAAGTGACTCGGTAATCAATGAGAATGATTTCTTAATATTTCCATCTCAACTACAGTTGTCTGGGGCAGCCAAATAGCTCAGCAGATTAGAGCACCTGCAAGCAGGTGCAGAGGTCTAGGGGTTCTATCCCTGGGCCTACTGAGCTGGCCCCACCCCTGGGGCATGCTCAGAGGACAATTGAGATGGCATGGTGGCACATGCCTGTAATCCCAGCTCTTGGGAGGCTGTAAACAGGCGAATCACTACCAATACAATCTAGTAGTGAGACCCTGAACTTCCTGTAGGGCTTTCCCTAAAAGTACAAAAACAAAACAAAATAAAACAAAACTGTTGTCTGCACATATTTTTATTTTCCTCTGTCTACCTTGTGAATTATGTAAAACAGACCATTCCACAGTAAGAGTACAACTCACATTTTGAATTAGGTTCAACAAAACAGTGTGCTTATGTTGCCAATTTCCAGCTAACAGAAGCATTTCTCTGAATCTATAATGTCACTGGCAAGGGAAAATTAAGCTAATGAAACAATATTTCTAAAACTCCACTGTATTCAAGGAGAAATCAGACTTTACTCAAAAATATCATCCGAATATTTATTTGAAAAGAATATTACACTTTTTAAATAAAATTTAAGTGTACTTTTTTTTAGAAAACCACATTTATAAACAAACACTTTGACCTGATTAAAAGGCTCTCCACCAAATTAGTGGCTCATTCATGTTGTTTTAATTATTTTTATGAAAAATGTATTGTGTATGCAAAGACCTACATGAGTTTTGGCTGGATATGGAAGATTTATTTCTAAAAAGCAAAGATATTTTGCAGTGTTCTAACAATTTATTGAGACCAATTTTTCCAACAGCTAAGTTACCTCCTACAGGACAATTTTTCTAGGAAAAAAAAATGGAAAAATGAAGAAAGAAAAGAGTTGAGATTATAGAATCTGAAACCTGAACAGTAACCTCTGCCCTTTCTGAATTACTAAGAACATTTTCAGGTCAAATGGTGATTTATTTGCTGTCTTAGAGGTCTCTGATTTCATATTACTGGTTTGTGCATCTCTCAACCCACTGTGAGGCAGTTCTGAGAAAAATGTAAGCGTGTACCCAAGTATTTGGGAGCCCAAATGACTTTCCTTGGCTCCATCTACTCTGTTTTTTCAATGGCCTGGTAAAAATTATGACAGGTTTCCATCCAACTAACACATATGCCTTCACCCAACCACTTTATAAATAAGTACATATTTGAGCCATTGTACATGTGGTAAACTTACTCTGCTATATTTTGACAGTATTATCTCACGATATCATACAAATTGATGTCTTCCTTAAAACCTAAAAGTAGTCAATACTGTTATGACAATGATCTTTTAGAGAGGGTCTCCTCAACAGAAAACTAGACATTGGAAGACCTGAAATAAATTCATCCTTTCAATGGCTATCTACTGAGTGCTTACCACATATCTAATAGTATTGTTTAGCCCAAACCATTGCCCTAAACCAGAAACTATACATCTGACAGCCCTCTCAGTGTGTGACCTGAATGCCAGATGGACACCTCTGATTCCATTACACGCAGCTGAACTCACGTTCCAACTTCCCTCCGTATACTACATATTGAAGCCTCATGTCAGCTGCTGGCAACTCTACATTTCCTGTTGCTCAGCCTACAAGACCTTTCTTTCTCCATATGCCCCATCCAATCCATCATGGAAATCTCATCAGTTTCACCTCCAGTATACATGAGAGACTGAACTCTTCCTGCTACCTCCTTTACTACCATCCTGGTCTGATCCACCATTGTGTCTAGAATATTGTAGAACCTTCCTCACATGTACCCCAACTTGTACCTTGCCTCCCTGTACTCTTGTTTCACAGCAGCAGTGTCAGTGGCTTTTTTGATAAAATTTAAGTGTAAATTATGCTCTTCCTCTGCTCTAAGTCATCTAGTGGATTTCACATAAGCTAAAGTCCTTCCTACAGCCTCCAAGTTCTCATGACCATGCCCCTCCCCTTACTTGTTCTATTTTTTCTCATAACACTTATTTCAGTCTAACCAAACTTAATTATTATGCTTTGTTATTTCCGTTTTTTGTTTTTTTTTTCTCTCTCACTGAGTGTTTTGGTTTTGTCTCTTTAGTTTCCTGATGTATCCCAAGCATCTGACAGTGGGAGGGTACTCAATGAAATGTTCAGTCAATGAAGACTGTGAGAATAACAGATGGTATCTCTCATGTTAAGAGAGTTACAAGCCCAGTTTGGAGATCTGCACATCTGGAAGGCCTAGAGGAGCATAAGGATGCTGGATAATGTCCTTAGTGGAGAGGAGGGTGGACAGCCTCTGCCACTTTGACTGGCCTGGACTGCTAGGTGTTATTCCTTAAAATTCAAATAATTTTTTTCTTTATTTTATTTCAGACATTTATAAGTTATTAGTAAACCTGCATTCAGAAGTTCCTTGCTTGCATTTAGTTGTGCTGCAAGCTCTAGTTAGGCATAACGTATCTTCACCTGGGGTTCATGTCGACTAGAGCACAACACTTCCAGCGGTCAACTGAATTGTAAAGAGGTTATAAGGAAAGATGATCCTCCTAAGGACGAGGTCAGGACAGAGGGCAGGTTTCTACTTGTACCCCAATAGAGAAGCGCTCTCCATAAAAACACATGAAAATGAATTGATTTTCTCAGGTTGCTGATGGGTTTCCTGGTGTTCTGTATTCTGCACAACCAGTGACATTCACATCAACATTCTCTGTCCCTGGTGACCCAACTCTGCATTCATGCCAACTCCAATGAATCCAAACATCCAACTCAGAGGCAGTAGACTCTATGAGTCATTAGGATGCATAATCAGTATTTATTAACCAAACTTTAGAGCTGGTTGGGTATATGAATTACCTCAGGCAGTTTGGGAGGAAGGTGATGGGTCCCTGGGCCTCTCCTGTGTCCCAAACATGTCTACTAGACATCTAAGGATTTGCCCATATAAACAGGATCCTTCTGTATGGGTTGCCCTCCCCACATTTGCTGCTTTGTGTCATGGGGAATATTGATATTTGGGAAAGTTCTAGAAAGGCAAATTCGGATCATGTTCATCAACTTTCTAGAACTATTACTGTTTCAAAGTACTCGAGATAAACAGTATATAGGTAAGAGAGATCTATTCTGGCTCAGAGTTTCAAAAGTCTCAGTTCAGAGTTACCCATCCCTGTGGATCTGGGCCTGTAGTAAAGCAGAATGGCATGGTGGGGGCACATGGCAGGCCCATGCTGCCCATCTGATAGTGGCCAGGGAGCAAAAGGAGAGAAGTGGCTGATGTCCTAGTACCCCCCTAAGGCTGCATTTTCAATGGCCTGACTTCCTGTTAAAGATACCAGTAATTCCTACCAGTGCCACAGGCTAGATACCAAGCTTTCTACAATGAACTTTCAAGAGAATTTAAGGAAAAAAACATAACATAAGTATTTCTTGATGATAAGACACTTCCGTAGAAAAATGAGCTGGGAAAAGTCATAACAGAGCCATATAGCTAATTATTCATATTTCAAAGAGTGATCCTCTTCTACATCCAGTTAATATAGTCATCTCAAGAAGATATATCATTATCTTCATAGCCTCTACAAAACCAATTCCAGTGCCTGGCTCAATAAACGTCTATTTAACATTAACCCAACATCCACTTGGCCAACAAAGTTGAAATATTGTGCTTACGTTGTTCCTATTCCTTCCACTTACAGTGAACTGAAGGTATGTAACATAATTCAACCTTTGCCCACTAAATGACTAAAACATAAACCATTTTTTACTAATTAACTGAAAGTATCTTTGGCATTGTTCTATAGGCAAGAGCCAATTCTAATAATGTTGGTGATTTCCCTTTAATTTCTAAATGTGAGCTTCCTTGGAAAATAATTTAGTGATGGTTTACTGGAGAACTAGGCTTGGTAGACTTCTGGTCTGCAAGCCTATAAATCGAACAGATTAAAAAATCATGTGGGATTGCTTCAAATTTTTCTTGTTGAAGACAGCAAGGAACTTGTCCCTCCCAACGGTCCTGAAGGACTACTGTGCTGGCAGTGCAATGTTCTACTCAGCCAGGATGTAACAGAACACAATGTTCTCAATTTATTGTATTTTTAAAAATTCTGTAATCTAGAGACTCTAAACTGGCGCATATTATAACTGTAAAGTTTGCCTTATACTTGATAAAAGTTTGCCTTATCATGATAAAAATGACAATATTATGGATATGCTGACTTAGAATTTAATGTATAATTAATAGTTCAGCAATATTTTTCATTACAATTGAAAAACATTTCAATAGAAAGAGCCTAGAATTCTCTTTTAAAAAAATAGTTTTTAGTGTCATAAACTACTTGAACTATTTGGTAAAACCAATAGAAAAATGAATAACATATATTTATGACAAGAAAAAGTTATTAATTTTGATTTTTCAATAAGCAAATAGAGTGTTTTCCATTCTATTAAATTTGAGTTTATGAAATGAGAGTCTTAACTGTTCATGTTACTAATTATTATAAAGTAGCATCTCCAATATGCCTGACTTAGAAATAAATGTAGAATTAATAACTCAGCATTTATATTGCTGTATAAAAACTTATAGGAATACACTGGTATCTTATTAAATAAAATGATATAGAAGCCTGGTCAAGAGGGATGGCTCCAGTGTAGGTTCTACAGTAGTGAAAAGAGCTATACTACAAATATAGCAAAGACAGATGGAGACTTTTGGCAAAGCAATGAGGTAGAGATCAGGAAATAGAAAATTATTAAAAGAAAGTATCAAGTAGGGGGATTCTTGCTGCCTAAAATCAACAGAATTCTTGTTGAAAGTGATAAATTCCGGAAGGCAAAGAAATGAAAAATTTGACCAGGAAGAAGGATGATCAGATACCAAGGGTAAGGGATTTTCAGTTAGTGTCTCAGTTACTCTTCTCTTGTGGCCAGGACAAATACCCAACACCCACGATGAAGGAAGAAAAAGTTTATTTAGCTCATTGTTCCTGGGGATTTCTGTCCATACTCAAGTGGCTTCAACACGGAGTGGCACATGGCAGAGAGCAATCTTTCATGGTGGCAGCAAAGAGCAGAGAGCAAAGGGAGGAGTAGCAGTAACAGTGGCTGCATAGAGTGAATCAGCCTCCCTCAAGCTGTATTCAAGCTATCAGCTCCATGCTGGGTGTAGTGCTCACACCCAGAATCCCAGTGGATCATGGGTAATCACAAATTGTAGAAATCTTCCCCATGAAGCTTTGTGGGCACAACTAGACGCAAACCATAACAGTTAGCCAATCCAGCAGGATAAATCTTGACCAAGTAGGCCAAGGATTAGAGCTCAAATGAGCAACCAAAATAGAAAGAGGCCTCATAGCCATTTGACTCAAGTTGGGCCCAGAAGTCTTCATCATGCTAAATAAGAAATTTAGCAACCATAATGTTAGTCTCTGCTAGCTCACAAACCTTCACTGTACTTGGTTTGCCAAATATCTTGTCTCCACTACTAACATGATTTAGACTTAAAATTTTCTAAATTCCCCCTAATCCAGCTTGTTCTAATTTATTAAGAGGTCCTTCAGAACTTCTGGAAATAATTGGTATATAGTACCTTTTCTTATGCAAGTGACTTTCTTCCATCATCTGAAATTTTATATAAATTTCCCTTTCTGCATAAACATCTGGAATATGTCAGTGAATAAAAGAATAGTTTTTCAACCAGGTACAAGCAGCCAAAAGGTCTTCATCATTCTCTAGACCAAGGAAGGCACAGTTTTCTGTGATCTGAGTTAGTTTATACCTAGAGATTAACTGTCTGCCTTCTTAGACAGTTGTACAAAGACTATTTGAGCTGGAGATGACAAGATATTTGTGTAGATGAATGTACTTAAAAGTTAACAACAATAACTATTCATTATAAACTGCTTATACTAAGGGCTGGGGAGATAGTTCAGTGATCTAAACACCTGCTTTGGCAAATGCAGGGACCAGGGTTGGATGCCCGATCCTGCATGCTGTGCCAGCCCCTCCTCCAAGGCATGCTAAGCTGGCAACAGAGTCCAGAAAGGGTGGTACAAGCCTGTAAACCCAGTGCTGGGGAGGCTGAAAATAGGAGAATCGCTATGAGTCCAAGCTGTGTAGTGAGACTCTGTACCAAATACATAAGATGAAAAAAAGAAAACCTACTTATATTTTTTATTTTATGCTTATTACAGACCTTATCTGTTGGGTAATATCAAATGTATTATTCATGCCACATGTCTTAATGTTGAATTTTAGTGAAAGGCAGCACATATAATTCGTATATAGGCACACATGCATCTGTATCTTATACATTTATTTGTACCCTGTTGCACATCTACCCTATTGTTTACTCAATAAATATTTGTTAGTTGCCCATTCTACCATAGAAATTATTATATACCCATTTAACTTGGCTTTTTTGCACTGTAGAATTGCTCTGAATTTGAAACAATAAAACTATACTAATGAGCTCCTCCCCAATAAGCTTCATCTCTACTTTTATATAAGTACAAATTTTTCTGGGAATGCAGTGCCGATTTTCACTTGATTTTCAACTATGCTGCAATGACATGTTGATCATTCAGTCATCGGAACCTCACCATTAGAAAACAGTAAAAAGTACAAATAGCATCAACCCAAAGACAAAAGAATTTAGTGATTTAAAAGGCAAAGGAATATTTAACCTGAACTGTTGTCTCCTTCTGATGAAAGCAATATGGATGTTTGAGTTTTACAAAGTCATTTCTTCTTGTTTTTGCAATAAAACATAAGCTAAGTAAGCGTGGAAATCAAAATGTTTTTTTTTTTTCTAAAATGGGTATAAAGAGGTCATTTCCACACTAGCAAATTGGCTGATGTGCCAATCTGTGAGGGTGAGAATCGGAATATAGACAAAGGAAGGCAAAACTCCAAGGCCGTTTCACTTTTTTTTATAATATAAAGACAAGCAATCCCTCGAATATGTGCATTAAGAACAGGGCCCTTTAAAAGGAAAATATATTGAATTTTTGATATAATTCAGCTATAAAAAACCTGTAAATATAATATCATGTATGCACCTTGTACAATACCAAAACGTTATGAAAACAGTTTGCAGTGTATTAATTCATCGACTCTGTATGGTTAAGGTGTTTTGAAGCTGACATTTGTATTTTAATAAAATAAAAATAAATGGAAAAAAAATAAATAAAAGGAAAACAATTGAAGTTTATTGAAAGCAAGCATTATTATTCAATTTTTGTCCAATCTTGCATAACTATGTATGCTAATCTGAGAGACAGATCTGATGATGAAAGTAGGTAATTTAACAATCATTATTAATTTGCTATTCTTGATTTGAAAATCTGTAGCAAATGTATTGTCGTATGTTACCCAGTTTCTGTCTTTGCTTCTGCTACTTGTTTTTGCTTTTGTTTATACTCTTCCAAATAAAATAAAATAAAATAAAATTTGAAGAAATGCATAAATATATAAGAAATAAAAATTAAAGAACAGGCCCTTTGCAAAATAGAAAGAATTTGTTTCTAATCACACCTGGCATCTCATTTTCTGGAAAGGCAATTGAACTAATAGCTATTTCTGTTTATTTGGATTACTTTAAGTTATTTTCAAAAGTCAAATATATTTTCCTTCTTACATGTATTTTTCCAGTTCCTTTTAAAAACAAAATGTTCATTTGGGGCCCTGACAGTTAGAATAGAAATATCTTGAGCACAAGCTTAGCTTTCTGGCCTACAGGTGGAATATAAAATTACTGTTAAATTATAGTAGCCCAGAAAATAAATGATAAAACTTGTCCAAGAAACTTTGGTTATCAGCAAACATTTGTCTCATGATGTCATATAAACAAAAACACATGACAGAATTAAATGTATCACTGTCCTAAATAGCAGGTTTTGGCGCCTGTAAGGCCACAGGCCAAGTTCACCCAGAACTTCAATTGTGCCTCTCTGTGAACTGCCAAGCTCTTGTTGAATTCTTTGATTGATTGATTGATTGATTGATTGATTGATTTTGGCAGAACCAGGGATTGAACTCAAGCCCTTGTGCTTGCCAGGGAAGCGCTTATTCTTCTGAGCCATCTCCCTGGCCCTGAATGCTCTGCTTTAGATGAGGAAATCCCTGGAAACATGATTGTCTGGTGCCTCTGATTCCAGTTGGTGTTTAGAGTTTTTTTGGTTTTTTTTTTTTGTATTTTAGGGGAGGGTCAACAGGCCGTTCAGGGGCTCACTACTAGATGGGACTCATAGTGATCTGCCTGTTTACAGCTTCCCAGGGGCTGGGATAACTCGGCACAGACCACCATGCCCAGTCTCAGTTGCTGTCTCAGCATGCCCGGGGACAGGGCCAGCACAACAGGCCCAAGGAATCCGAACTCCCAGCCCTTGTAACTGCCTGTAGGTGCTTTAATCTGCTGAGCTATTTGTCTGGCCCATGTTTAGGGTTCTTAAGGCAGCATGGGCTGTTATGTTCTTTTCCCAAAACTGAGCAAGATCGGCTTCTGTTTCACACTTGGAGTGAATATACTCTTCCCCAAGAATTATACCCTCTGTGCATTTTGCCTCCACTTCTCCTTCACTTGGCATTTTGGAACAGAGAAGAAATTTTTTGGAGAAGCTGATAATAGCAAAAGAGACCATGTGATGGCCAGCACAAGCAACAAACTCCTCATTTTTATGTCTTTGCTTTATCAAATTGCACTGAATCTAAGACATCCCTAATAGTAAAAATACACCATTAGTTTAGGTCCAAAGTCTCTCCTTAGCTAAATTCTAGCAAGAATCCTCTTCTCACCCAGGCCTTTATTTGGGCCTCTTCTGACTGGACCTGCACAGCCCAGTTGTAGCAAGAATCCAGTTGAGGAAAGAACCCTGAGAAGTCAGCTTAGCGCTCATTCCCCTGCTTAAGATATGTGCAAGGGAAAGAAAGTGTCAAAAGGAAAGAGCAACTGGGATGAGAGAAAAGAGAAAAGAAAATAATAAGGACAGGAGAAAGCACATACACACAAGATAGCTAAGATAATTATCCTACTAATTTTTATTGTTTTTTTGAAAGGAATAGTTGGTGCTTAGTTTTTAAGACCAATTTTACATGCTTATATCTGATCATCTGAATGACTGAAGACAACAATATGCAGTAGAACAGTTGTTGAATTCCTATTATTTTGTTTTTCAAAATGATGCCTTTTTCTATTATTTTTATTGGTTTTTATTCTCTTTAAAATCAGAATAAGGGCTGGCAAGATAACTCGGCAGTCTATAGCACCAGTTTAGGCAAGCATAGGGACCATGGTTTGAGCCCCAGACCCACATGCCATGCCAGCACTGCCTCCAGGGCAGGCTGAGTTAGCCACAGTAAATAAATAAATAAATAAATAAATAAATAAATAAATAAATAATATTACTATAAGAAAACAAATAAATAAAAACCAAGGAAGGTTTTTTCTAATAATATCATTGTATTATTCAGTTTTCTTGTCATAAGACACAATAATATCTCACACAACTTGAAGGTGGAGAGGTTTAATTTAGCTCACAGTTTGGGAGGACCCAGTCCACTGTCAGCTGGCTCCAAGCCAGAAAAAGCATGGCAGAAAGGGTGTGCCAGCACGAAGCTGCTTAGTTCCTGACAGCCAGTGAACAGAGTGATGCAACAGATCCTGACGGAAATGGTGACGGGATAGCCAAAACCACGCCTCACAATGGCCCCAGTACATGCTAGTCTGGTCTACTGCTCTGCTAGGTGTTCCACAATCCGATGAAGCTCACATATCAGGATTAATGGTCACACATCTTTGATAAGAATCCTTAGAAGGTTTGGGGTGTAGCCTGGTAGAAGTACATGACCTAGGTTCAATCCCTGGGATACACACACACACACACACACACACACACACACACACACCCCTCCCCCACCTACGCTGAATTTCCTTAGTACTGCTCTGTGCACTGCATCCACACTCCGCCCATCCTGCTTCTTGGCCGTCTATCCCACTTGTCCTTGTAATTCAGCCAATTCTCCAATGTCTCTTTTCATCTACTGTAAAAGTTCCTGAATAAAATCCGTTTTTATTGCTTTAAGTACTCCAGCTCTCTGTAACAAAACCCATACAAAAAATAATCAGTCCAACATATAACACCTTAAATGATATCCCTGCTTGAAGCTTGGGTGGGCCAAGTAGCCTTCTTTAGCCGGAAATTTCTCTCTTCCACATTGTTTGGCATTTTCTTCTTGTCTTCAGTTGTACTGCTTGGACTGTAAATAGAATTCTTTCACACTTATCTCAGTAACAAAATGTAACAAAGCCTTGAAGACCTGCAAGCTTTCCCTTCTTAGGTTTGCCCGAAGTGTTCAGTTGTTCATTCCAAGTAGAGAAGGAATTTCAGTGATTTCACTAAAAAAAGAAACAGTTGTTTTACGGCTATCAAATTCATGGCTGGCTGTATGGTTTTCTTGCCTTTCTGCATATCATAGTCACTGTTTGAATGGAGGCTGAGTGATAGATGATCTTGTTAAAGACTTTTCAGTACCAGTGAAATTCATTGCTCATGTTTACATCGAAAATGAAAATGGACAGTGAAACAACAGGCCCTTTAATTTCAGAGATGCTAACATATGAGGAAAATTATATATCATAGAATTCATGGTGAAAAGTATTATCTGTTTATACACAAAATAGGCTAAACTAAGATACTCAGACTCAATTAAATCATGTGCGTTAGTCCAGTTTCACATAAGGAACTCATGCTCAAAGTGCCGTGTATCTCTTGTCTCCCTTATAACAGAAGTGTAGAGACAAAAGTGCATTTCGAATGCTATCAGGAAAGGGCCAACTTCCTGTGTTGACAATAGAGCAGGGAAATATAGCAGCTGAAGATTGCCTTGTTAGCATTTTTTAAGATGAACAATATACTGCCCAATCTTCCATTTCTCTTGAGTAGATGAAGTACTGGATTTTATATAAAATATATTTATTTTTTTATTTTTAAATAAAATAAAAAAGTTCCAAATACGTATTGTATTTGGTTCCTAACTCACTAGTTTGTGGTTTAGATGCAATATAGTGAAGATACATATCCCATACCCCATGTATGAGCAATGCCATTTTTCCCATGGGTACATTTGATTTAAAAAAAAAACAAACTATCAGGATGACTGAAAAGGTGTTCACATTATGGTTAATATTTTTGCCTATGAAGTGTTAGAGGCCTGAGTTATCAGTAAAAGTAATGAGAAGGCTTTTGTCAATTTATTTCATACATTTCTCTTATAACTATTTACCCATAATAAAACCAACGTAGTAGGATTTCAAGGCTTGGGACTGAGAAATAGCAGTTGCTCATAAAGTAAAAACTGTTTTGGGCACAAAATGCTTCCTTATGAGAGGGAATCGTTGCACCAAATTCTGGTTGCTTGGTGGCCCTGGAAAGCATCCGTGCTGACCAGCAGAGAAGTGGCTCTGTGGACGTGCTGCAGACAGCCTTCCAGCTCCCTCTGGGCCGTGTGAGGGGAATCCCCAGCCAGGGCCCACAGGGCCAGGAAGCGCGGGACTGGGTCAAGCACGCGCTGCACTGCACTCTGGTTGTCCCGGAGTTGGAAACAAACAGAGCTCCCTCACCCCTCCCGACCCCAAGAAGGTGGGAGACGGGAGACAGAAGACCCAAAGACTGTGGCTCCCCGCAGTCACCTCTGGTTGAAAGGCTGAGTCAGGCAGCACATGGATCCCAAGTACAACTGCTCTCAAAACAGCACCCCAGTCTGAATGCTGGGGTGCGGGGGAGATTAAGCAAGTGTTTTTCAATCTGTGTTCTAAGAAA
Organism: Ctenomys sociabilis; assembly: GCA_004027165.1. Classification (NCBI taxonomy): domain Eukaryota; kingdom Metazoa; phylum Chordata; class Mammalia; order Rodentia; family Ctenomyidae; genus Ctenomys; species Ctenomys sociabilis. The sequence goes on along the minus strand of PVKA01003928.1, from coordinate 90,705 downwards.
AATTAGAGGCTGAGATAATTTGGGAGGGAGCCTCTGGTTTTAGAGTTTGCATTTCAATCTTATAAGAGAAGCTTCCATTTCATAGGGAAATGCAATACCTAAAAGAAAACCTGGTGTTTGGAAGCCCCTGGCTAGGCAGGCAAGTGATCTGTAACAAGGCACTTTGTGTTACTGAAATTACCTCAGTTCTATTCTCATTTCAACACTATTGTCACGAAACACAGAAGTATTTCCAAGTTAATTCACAACTCCAGATTCTACCTAAAAGGTGAGTTATTGTAGAAATTCTGGTAAGACTATGTAAATGTACAAATGACTTTGATTTTTCTCTTTCAAGTGGAGCTTTCTTTTTTAAAGTTTGCCAAAAGATGACAGAAAAAGCATACGGATCCGGGCTAAGCAGCTCACATTAGGAAGAAAGGAAAGCTTGTGTCTGTTCACCGTCAAACATCGGCTCCCTCTCTGTGTCTGTACCTGGAAGCTGCAGAGAGAGCTGGAAAATGTACTCAAAGCAAAGACAAGCTCCAGGTTATTTTCTCCTGAAAATGAAGAAAACTGGATTAGGGCGAACCCACTGTGCAAACTAGGTATAACTTCTCTTTTAATTCAACAGCCTGAGTTTCCCACCTCTCTATGTCCTTAATGCTAGGTACTCAGTGGGATGTGTCAGCCTGTTTCCAAATATCCATTCTCCCTCCTTCCTCAACTCCTCTATTTTCAATGCCTGTAACACTAGGCTAGAACTCCCATGTCAAGGAATGTGGATGTGGTTTTTCCTGTGGTCTCTCTGTTTGCAGGTAGCTGCCTTCAGGAGTGTCCTCAGATCTTGCTTCTGTGTGTGTGTGTGCCCCAACTCTCCATGGACGTACCAACACACTGTATCCACCTCTTCCCAAAGTCAGGACCCACTATTGCTGTTATGGTCCCCATGATTGCATGCATAAACATAAGCAGATAGCCAATAAATCAGTGAAGGATAAGATTATTAACAGTAATTTTGCAACTTTGAGTGAAAGCATTACTATTTAATGCTTAATATTATGGGCCAAATAATATAGCACTTTGAGGAAAAAATGGACAAAATCAAATTGTTCTTATTGTGATATAAGACCAGGCAATATCCTGAACACCTTTCCTTCATAGACAATGAAAAAAAAGAGATGTTATATGAGGTTACAAGTTTAATTATATATTTAAAGAAAACTTAGATTTAAAAACCTAGAAGATAGGGCCAGCCAGATAAAATGCCTGCTTAGGCAGACCCAGGGACCAGGATTTGATCCCAGGCTTGCTGAGCTGTGCCAGCCCTGCACCTGGAGCATGCTGAGATGAGACTGAGACTGGGTATGGTGATGTATGCCTGTAATCCCAGAGCTTGGGAATCTGAAAAATAAGAGTCTGATCTGTGTAGTGAGACCCTATAGTAAATACACACACACACACACACACACACACACACACACACACACACAAACATTTTACTTTAAAAAATTCTAGAGGGTAAAAAATGTTCAAGATTATTGGATTCAGGGTAGTATGTATTTTAAAAGCTGACAAGACATGTACTGTCTATAACAAAAATACAATAAAAAGGAATACACCGAGTTTCTTTGAAAAAGGTAGTGTAATATCAGTGGAATTTTGTCATAATGTGTCCTAGATATCTCTGTATTTTCCATTTTTAAAAAACAACTCTCTAACAAATGTACTTTTTCAGCAATTTGTAGACTAAAAGTTAATAGCTCTTGGTGGGGAGGAGTTAATCACAGGTCTTCTTTCTAATAAATTCCATCCCATAGGGAACAGCATTGTGGCAATACATCTGTGTCTTTCTACCAAAGAAAATTTCATAAGTAAACTAAATCAATGTGTCTCTTTGTGTGTATTTATCCCTATTAAGAGCCCCAAAGTGGAAAAACAAGTGAGGCCACCAGAGGCCCTCCAGATCCTCACTCCAGCCAGCACGCAGGCCAGGTGTGTGTGTGTGTGTGTGTGTGTGTGTGTGTGTGTGTGTGTGTGTGTGTGTAACTGCCTCCATCAGACAGGCCCTGTGTGGAGCCCTGTGGCAGAACTCCCTGCAGAGAGGCTAGCGGCAAGACCCACCCAGCTGATCTAGGAGCAGAACATCTTGCCAGAGTGGCATGGAAGGTTCACCTCCAAGGGCTGCAGTAGGAAGAAGTGGAGCACAGCAGCCAGACCCAGGCCACACCCAGCGGATGAGTTTGAACTTGGTGGATCTGGACCTGGTGCTAAAGTAATGACTCTACCAAAGCTCAGATGACAGTGCTATACAAAATGACAAAGAGAAGGAGCAAAATACGTTCTCAGGCCTGAGCCTGAACAAATGCAGGAGACAATAGCATAAAAGAAATTGGAAATCACACACCTGAAATCTCTGAAATAGTAGTGTCTGAAGTAAAGAAACAACTGCAGAAAGGTTTAGAGGAAACCAGATCAGAAATAATTTCTGAAATAAAAAAAGAAATGATGACTATAATGAAAGAAGTATTAAGTGCTTCTAAGGAAGACACTGATAAAAAATAGAGGAGAATAGAAAAATGATGGAATTTTTGAATGACCAAAAGAGGAAAGAAATAGAATACATGAAGCAGATTCAAAGTGTTATATAGGAAATTAAAACCTCAATCACAAGCTGGCAAAACCATTTGAATGAAAGAGAAAACAGTCTTTCAGACCTTGAAGACACTATTGCAGCTAGTGAAAAGTTAAGAAAAGATGTCTTAAAAACAACTAGGATGCGGAAAAAAAAATCACTCAATACCTTCAAGATGATGCAAAGATGAACATAAGATGGGCAAGCATCCATGAGAAAGGAGTCAATATAAATGATATAAAAAGAATCTGGGCAGAATAGCAGAAAACATCCCAAATACTGGAAAGCAATCTGACATTCAGGTAACCGAAGCATATAGAACTTCAAATAACATTCAACCCAATTAAAACCCCACTCAGACCTATAATAATCAAGATCCCAGAAATTCAGCTCAGGAACAGTATACTAAAAGCCCCTAGAGAAAAGAAACAGATCACATTTAAAGGAAAACCCATCAGAATAATGGCAAACTTCACTTCACAAACCATCAAGTCAAGAAGAGCATGGAGCAAAGTCCTTCAAGTCTTACAAGAAAACAAATTCCAACCTAGACTGAAAAGCCCTGCAAGACTTTTTCAAGTTTAATGGAGAAGTGAAATACTTCCAAGACAAAAAACAGCTAAAGAATTGCATTACAACAAAGCCAACCCTACACAGATAACTGAAAGATATTATAGAGGGAGATTAAAATGTCCACTATTCCATGAAGGAGAATGAAAAGAGCCCATCAAATAGAGCAAACAATTAAACACAGGAGAAAAAGACATATACAATAGCAGTCTTTCAATTACTCTTTCATATACAGCAGCAAAATATTTCCATCAGCACACTCTAGAAATGGACTTCTCCTACACCCTACTGGTCAGGATTCTATCTTGGTCTACAGGGTGGATATCAAGGAAATAGCAGTACCTCAGTCCCACAAGTGACACCTGGACACCAGGAAGCATCATGGACACTGTCCACAGCCACCACATACTAGAACTTTGTGTGATATCCTATCCCCAAACTGTTAGAAGTGCGGGTCATATATTTGCCATTCTAGTATTTTTGTTACATTTTATTCCTAGTAATTCTTTACTATCATGAAAATTTTTTCTTAGTTGATATTTTTGTCTGTATTAATCTAATCAAATACTATGTGAGTACTCTGAATTGATCACAGATTTATACATATGATATATGCTGCATTCTGAACTCTTAGTTGGACTCATAATTTTAATTTTAATTTTTGAATATTATTTTGAAATTTTAAAATTAATTTTGAAATAATTATTATTTAATTAATTTTCTGAATATTGTTTAATTTTAATTTTTGTTTTATGATTTATACTGTTTCTTTGACTTACAAAGAGTAAAATACTTATAATACATGGTATGATATTTACTCCTGGTATTAGAAACTTCAAAAAGTGTATTTTCATTTTCCATTGACTTTACGTTAGTTATTCTTTGTCCTACACACACACACACACACACACACACACACACATGAAAAAATATGTATTTAACCTGACATAAGATTGATAATCTTAGGGATAACCAAATAGCTCAGTTGAGCAATTGAGACTAGGCACGGTGGCACATGCCTGTAATCCCAGCTCTCTAGGAGGCTGAAAACAGAAGAATCACTATGCATCTGATCTAGATAGTGAGATCCTGAGACCTGAGACCTTGTAGACCGTGTAGATCTTTAGCAACAAAAAACAAAAGTTGATACTGTTTTGTGGAAATCTTCAATGACCTTTTTTTTTTTTTTTTTGCGGTACTGGGGATTGAACTCAGGACTCTGCACTTGCTGGGCAAGCGTTTATTCTACTGAGCTATCTCCCCAGCCTTTCAATGACCTTTTAGATGGGTTGGTCTAATGTAATTGTATTTTACCCAGTCCTGCATAACTATCATTTTGAGAGCTCTTTATTCTTTATCCAGAACCATACAGCAACTTTTCTTGCCTTCTGGATTATGGTCTTTGTTATTTTCTATATGCTACATCTGGAGGTATTATAATATTTTGAGTTTGTATAACTAGAAAATATTTTACTTTTAGTTTTCAAAGGTATATTTGTTAAGTATAAAATTCAGTGAGAACAGATCTTTTTTTTGTCAGTCCTTTGAATAAATAGGTTTCTTTTTAAAATAATTTTATTGAGAAACAAATAGCAATGAGACAATTTCAAAACCAATTAGTAGGACAGTTTCAATAATTAATAAGTGCACATTGTTGTCTTAATAAGTTTCTTACCCACTTGCTCTTTTTTAAAAAATGTGGAATAAGATGCTATTTAATTTTGTTCTTCTATAGCTAATATTTTTTTCTACGCATATGCTTTAATGATTTTTTTCTTTACAATTAGTTTTGGAAAATTTCATTTTTATGTATCTTGGTATGATTTTGTTCATATTTCTTGTGCAAAAGGTTCATTTTTCTTGGAAATGTGGTATAATAATTTTAACTAAATTCAGAAATTTTAAATCTTTAAATATTTGTTGCCTACCACATTTTACTTTGAGAATTCTAATTATACAAATATGTTTCTCAATTTTACTAGAGTGAACAATTATATGACTGATCTATAAAATCTTTCTTCTTCATGTTTATTTTAGACAATTTTTATTGTTATAATCCTTTAAGTTTGTAAATAATTTTTTTACAATGTGCAACCTATTAGGAGAGGTTTTTTAGGAGAGGCTTATTTTTTGTTTTTGGTGCTGAGGACTGAACCCAGGGCTTCCAGCTTGCTAGGCAAGCGTTCTACCACTGAACCAAATCCCCAGCCCTGTGCAACCTATTGTTAATCTCATGTTATGTATTCATTTCAGAAATACTTTTCTAAAATTTACTCTGTCTCCATTTTATATCTTTCACATTTCAATATTTGTCTGTAATTTTTAATTTGTTATGTAATTATTACTGATTTTCTATAAAGTTAATGAGTGTAGAAAAATGGAAAACTGTGGCATTTCTCTTAGAGGTCTCCAACATGCTTTTGTATTATAAACAATGGGTTGACAAAGGTTCTAGAGGATCCAAGCTAGTAAAAGTGACAGTGTCTACCAGCAACTGAGGAAAAGCCTAAGTACATTCTGTCCTTGACCAAGAAATTCGCTTGCCAGAGAACAGAAACTGGATAAATCTGGATGAACAGCAACTATCAGTGTTTTTTGGAATAGTGCCGTCTTTACACACACACACACACACACACACACACACACACACTATCTTCTTTTTTACACTTTCTTTTTTTAGGAGTGTACTCAATGTGGAGAAAAAGAAGATAGGGCATCCAATTACTTTTTTCAGAAGGATCTGTTTTACTTCTGAAATTTGTCCAAAGGGTTATAGTATCTAAAACAAATTTTCTGCCTTCACGTTGAAATTCATGTAAATCACCCCAAATTCCTTTTCTTATCTCATTCTGTTAGTGTCTTGAGTCACCAAGTAATGATCTCATTGAGTGAGCAACATAAAATTCCCATTCAGTGCCTTCCACAGTGCATTGGTTACGGTACAGCCCCACAGTTACATATACACACAAGTCTGCTGTGGCGCCCCTGGAAAGATTTTTCTTCCTGCTCGAAAGAGATTTCCCCGAACCCTTTCTTTTTATTCTCCTTTTTTTCGTACCGTGGACACAGTGTAGGGTCAGAGCTGCAGAAGTCATATTGCAATAATAAAGCAGCAGCCAAGAGGAATGCTGACGTCCTGGATTTAGCAAGGTCAAAGTGGTAAAATTAAAATAAGTCACCTATGTTCAGTGTTCTTATTGTGTAAAGTCAATGTTGACATGACTTGTATGCAGGTGTGTTAACTCCTATAGTATGCACTGCTAGCCTTGCTTACTTATTTCTTCCATGTTCCTATTCTTCTGATTGCTTCTCCACTGTTCTCAATTTCACATGTAAAAATCTGTCCATTTATAGCCTCCTATGATACATATTGCATTACGCCAATGTGTGCACCCTCAAAGTATAATGCATCCATTATACCAGTAAAGGGAATAAAGACCAAGTGTAGACTTTGTGATCAAATATATTTGGAAAAACACTGGGCAATATGTTTGCTTTCCAAAGCTTCATAATGCATCAAAAACTACTCAGACTTCTAAAAGTGAAAGTGGTGAAGTAGGGAAACCTAACTAATGTTCAAAAGCTTTGTAGTCATTATGGTTTGTGTCTAGCTGTTCCCCCAGAACCCTCATGCAGTCACAGGGCGGCTTCTGGAGTTTGTGATTGATGATTGTGTGTGTGTGTGTGTGTGTGTGTGTGTGTGTGTGTGTGTGTGCGCTGTACCTGCTCTGGGGCAGGTAATTTGCATCACAAGGTAAGAAGGGGAGAGAGGCTTGCTAGGTGCCGGAGCTGCTGCCACTCCCTTTGCTCTCTGCTCTTTGCTGACATATCAAAGGCTGCTCTCGGCCATGTGCTACTTTTCCTTGGAGCCAGCCGAGTATGCATTGAAACCTGCGGTAACTTTGAGCAAAATAAACCTTTCCTTCCTTCATTTTGGGTGTGAGGTATTTGTCCCAGCAATGAGAGGGGAGTAACTGAGACACTAGTCTTCTAGAACACGGAACTGGTGTTTGAAACATTCACACTGTTGCCTACTATTCATCTCTCAATATCAGAATTCAAAGGGCCAAATGTGGAAAAACACTGTACTTTCTTCATTCATAATTACTTTCTTAATTATTGTTTCATACTTTCTGATTTATAAATGCACTGGTTTGTTTTCCATTGCTGCAACAAAATAGCTGATATCCCAATTCAAAGAAGAGGTTGATTGTAGCTTACAGTTTCAGAGGTTTAAGTCCCATAGCACCTTTGCTCCAAAGCAAGAACATTATAGGGGAAGGGCATGACAAAGCAAAGCTGTTCACTTCTCAGCAGCTGGGAAGCAGAGCACAGGGGAGAACATCAGAGCAGAAGACTCTAGGGGCCAGTCATAGTCCCTAGGCATACACCCTGATATCCCACCTATACAAACCCAGATGTGTTCCTTACCAACCTTGTAAATATCTCTAGTTAATCAAGTCGATAATCCAAAGTAACCATTTCAACACATGTTCTGACAAATTTTAGAGAAAAATCTAGGAATTCAAACCAACAGATATGAGCACATACCCACAATGGCATATAGTCATGCAATATGAGATTATGCCTAGCTAGTGTAAGTGCTGTCACTGATGCTATCAGCCACCATCACTCGCATGTACAGTTCCAGATGAGATTACTCCAGACGACACATGCATACATTGATTCATCTTTTCAACTATTTTATAGGACAGTTACTGTGATTCTATGAAAGAAGTAAATCTATTCTGTGGCTAATTTTGTTGTGTGTTCATAAGGTCCTTCTTCACCTTGGCTGCTGAACTTGCTTTCCCTCTGGGCATATGCTATTCTCACATCAGAGGTGCTCGATGCAGTTCTGTGGAACCATAGGTTCTGTTCATCTCACCAATGTCTTTATCTAGTGGACATACTCTGTATCATGAGCCTAGCTATCGCTATCACAGTGTGATTTTACCCTTGGCTTTCTTTATATTGTCTCAACTTTTGAGCCAGAATAACTTACGCCTGAGGTCCTTGTCTTGTTTTGCAAGCTTACACAGGCTTACAAAGTCTAGGCGTTTTGCCAGAAATCTAAACTTTGTTGAACTATGTTAAAAGGTTAAGCATTTCACATAGTTCGGATTGCCCCACCCCCACTACAACCACAGTCTGTGCTCGTTTCTTAAATGTCCTTTTTATCAAGAAATGGAGTAACTAATAATGTGCTGGATGGAATATTTTCAACCACCATCCTGTAACCATAGTAGTGCTAAAAACTCCAAACAAATGTCCACCACACTTCTGTCTTTAATCAAAAGGAGCCAAGGGCAAGAACTCTATTTAGTCTGTTTTTAGATTCAATGCTGAGCACTTTCCACACAATATAATTTTTAAATGAGTCTCTTATTAATTGTCTATAATAATTTTGATATCAATATCAACATTAAATTAACCTTCAAAGGATGTCCATTAATAAAAATAAATCACAACCTCACCAGTCTGGAGGACAATGTATGAAACTAAGTCCTTAGCTCTTCATTTTGAAAGATTCCCTGGTTAATTCTTATAATCAGAAGGCCTGCTTCCTCTGGCGCAGGCTGCTTCCAAGGTTTGCAAGCCCACAGCCAATAGGTCTTTTATGCTTTTTTTTTTATGGTGGTACCGGGGATTGAACTCAGGCCCTTGTGCTTGCCAGGGAAGCACTTATTCCACTGAGCCATCTCCCCAGCCCCCCCACAGCCAATAGGAAGTTAAAAGTCACCCTTGATTTTCTCAGTCTGGGAACCCCACAACCACCTGAGAATACTTGCTGTCCATCTCTTTGCTGCAGTGTTTCCCACCTTCTCTATGTTCTCTCCATCACTACTGCAGCCATCCAGGTCCCAGCCGCTTTCTGCTGTGGCCTGGACTATGTATGATCTCCTACCTGGTCTCTTATCTTTCTTTCTGCCTCCAGTCTCCCCAGAGCAACAGGCCTTGCTATTGTTACTGCCTTAGCATACAAACATGTTTATTTTGAAATTTTTATTGATATTTGCAAAACCTAATTAATTACATTCATTTGGGAAAAATTAGCACATATGAAAAGTGAGAGTTTCTCATCTTCTTTTAGGAGGCCTTGTTTGGCCCCTCCTTCTCCTTTCCTACTGTCTTTCTCTCCGGCCAACATCCACATGGTTGGGCATTTCCTTCCACTGTCTTTGGCTGACTCCTCCCTGTCCTTAAGAGTCCTCAATACAAGTGTTGTGTCCCTAGCACCTACCTCCCACACATACAGCCTGAAAAATCCTCTCCCCAAACCCTCATTTGTGCTCCACCCAGCCCCTTTTAAAATACTCTCCATGGCACTCCCCCTGTGGGATATTACTTTCAATTAATCACCTGTTTTCTGATTCCCTTCCCTGGTCATTGGAAAGAATTATTATCTAGCAAGCTGTTATATCTCCAGCCCTTATAACGTCATTTAGGATGCAGGAAGAATAAAATAAACATGTATTGAATAAATGTATGAGCAAGGAAACAAAAGGGGGTGTTTACTTTAGCTGCTGTGGCCTAACCATTGGGAGATGTAAAAAGAATATTTATAAAATAATTTTGGATAAGGTCTAGCAGGGGTTTGGTTTTCTGGTACACATTTGAGTGCACCACACAGACTTCACAAATTGAACCAGAGAAAATTCAGTTCTCTCCTTGCACAAGGAGCAGTGAATCTTTTCATGCAGAGAAATGAACTTCCTCAGACAGCTGTTTGCAAACCCACAGTCAACACAGTTATCAAAGGAAAGGACTTGTCACATTTAATATAATCTTTTCAAGACAATACTGGAGAAATTTTCCAATGCAGAAAATGTTTTATTTGCTATCTGAAAGGAAATCATCGAGAGATGTCTGAGAGACTGTCACAACTTTATAAAGCATTCGCAAGAACTGTTAGGTGAAGTCATACTTAGGACCCTCACCTTTCAGCAAACAGCCACATTGTTGACTCATGTACATAGGTTATATCTGTGATCAAAGATCAGAACCAAAGTTAGTCTCTGGAAAAGTGCTTAACAAATGCTTGGCTTCTAAGTTTGGTTTCATCTGGAGCCAGAATTAAGGAGGGAAAGCATGACCAGAATGGAATGTGAGGTTGGAGCACTAGGGAAAAGATGTCCCCAGGGCCATGAACCGCTTTTGGTCAGCAGCCCTGGGAGCCGAGCTTATTTCAGTCTTATGCAATTTGCTCTCATGATCAGTCAATAGGATGAGAAGAAAACTCATAGAAGAACCTGGATGAGCAAACGCATCACAACGTGTTTTATAAGATAAGGTGAAATGAGCCTGAAAGGTCTCTCTTCTAAGACAATGCAGATAATGACAAACGTTGGTAAGGGAAAAGGCAAAGAAGTTGACTGGCTACAATTTTGTAAATAATAGAGCTTACAGAAGCACTGCTTTTCTGAGATTCATGCTTCTACAGAGGAAGCCAGAGGGAAACTTGAATCTGATAGAATTAGTCCTCAGCCGAGAGCACCTCATAAAAATGCTATCCTACTACTGGCCTAAAAATACAGAGGAAGCATATAATAAGGAAATGGACTACAATTCCTTTTGAAGAATAACATGAAAAGAAAAATTACAGACCTGGATCAAAGTGATCATTTCTGTCTTCACATATTTATTTAATAAGTGTGACAGAGCAATATTCTGCACCACCCATTGCATTTGGCACCAGGAAATGTGGAATATACAAATCCTCACACAAGTTGGAGGTGGCGAGATCAGCAGTGTAAGGCCACAGTGCAGACTGGTAAGAAGGAAAACATGAGCATTCTGAGACCTAGTATGGCTTTGATGCATCCTACAAGTTTCTCTGTGTGAGAAATGGAATCACCAGTGCAATAGCCTTGAGAGACAGAACCTTCAGGACCTGACTAGACCGCTAATACTTTGCCCCCACGAGGGTTAAAATCATCGCAGAAGTGCTCTGGCTATCTCAGTAGTCTTTCTGAGAAAAGGCTGGGTACTCTTGCTCTGGCCTGTGGGTTTACTTGCTCTTTTACCTCTCAGCGTCAGACCAGGAAGCATGAAGACCTGGGTCAGAGGCCTTCTTCGAGCCCTTGGACTTTCCAACCTCCAGCATCACAAGCCAAATACACTCCCGTTGTTCTGGGTTACGTGGTCTGTGGGATCTGTTAGAGCAGCAGACAGGACCAAGATAAGGCTCTAAGTCATTTCTGAAAATATTGGTGAATCCCTTTTATTTAAAGTTATCTCTTCCTCACCTCTCGGTAACTATTACCAAAACAGACCTTATTGCTTCTCTGAGCTGGTGCTTTTATTCCTAAAGACAAAGGAAGCGAGTTCTAGTTAAATCTGTAAAATAGTGTGGAAGCTATGTTGTATACTCCTGTTCCCCATTCTCTTTTCTCTACATGTTCCCTTAAAATGAGACTATTTCACATAATCACTCTTCATTATCATAGTAAATGGAAAGTTCCCACCAGCCAACTTGATGCATTTTTGTTGCATTGTTTCTTCAACATGTGCTAGAGCTTATTATTTCCTTTTAAGATGTCTTTGCCTACAAGGCACAGTTCTTCTCTGACAGGGACCCACTGATCCATTCATCCAGCAAATACATCCCCTTGGCATGAATGAATGAAGTGGGGAAGATGACCGAGACAAGCAAGGCGTGACCCGAGGAGTTCACATCCTGATGAGCCCAAGCAGTTAGGGCATCCCAAAGCTGGGCTGAGGGCTGTCATCCTGGCTTGTTGTGGTTTGTGTCTAATTGTCCCCCAAATCCTCATGCAGTCATTGAGGCAGGCTTCTGGAGCTTGTGATTAATTCATGATCCAATGCTGGGATTACAGGTGTGAGTGCTGCACCCGGCCTGGGGAGGAGAGCCTGAATACGGTGCAAGGAAGGGAGAGGGGCTTGCTAGCTTCCACAACCGCTGCTACTCCCTCGGATCTTTGCTATTTTGCTACTTCAGTGAAAAACTGCCCTCTGCCATGTGCTGCTCTGCCTGGAGCCAGCCATGTATGGACTGAAACCTCCACTAACTGTGAGCTAAACAAGCCTTTCCTTCCCTAATTCTGGGCACCAGGTATTTTGTCCCAGCAATGAGAGAAAAGTAACAGAGACAAGGGTAGTATGTGCATGTATTATCAGATAAAGGCGTGAGGTTTCAGGAAAACATTTCAAGGGAAACAACAGCAAAACAAACTTAATGAATAAGATTCTATCCAAACAAAAAACAGAAGAAATGCTCTAATCAGAGCCTGCATTTTCAAAAGCTCAGAGATGAGAGATACATGCTAGAAATTACAATATGTAACTAATCATGTTATGGACTGGGGGTAGAAAACGCTGGTGGTACTCGGGCTTCCAAGTTAGTAAGTTAAAGAGCATTTGCCTTCATATTCATACTTCTTATTTTATGCTGAGGGCAAAGAAAGCTTTGGAGATTTTTTTAAAGCAATGAACCCATGAAAACTATTGGCCTTTTATTTATTTACTTTTATTTTTATTGGTGGAACTGGGGATTGAACTCAGACCCTTGTGCTTGCCAGGGAAGCGCTTATTCCACTGAACCATCATCCTGGCCCTACTATTGGCCTTTTAGAATACTAATACTAGGTTCATACAAAAAATAAATGGACTTCAGGAAAAGCGGATTAATACCATATAAAATGATTATAATCCACATAAAGAATATCCATATAAAACAGCAGTGTCACAGGCCCAGAAAAGACTATTTGGTAAGAACAAGAGAACTGAAAATATTAACTATTGATGTCTACACAGCTATATGGAAGACTGAAGACACAGAAGAGAGAGGCCATCAGAAAATCAGCAAAGCCCTTTTGAGAACCTACAAAGGGATAGGATACAGGGGGGGTCACTGAACTAATAGCGTTGGAGTGAAGACATTTCTATTATTGGAATAGGAGGACCAAGAAAATGGAGGGTGTGGGTCTGGGTCAAGATTCAAATCTGGTGACAAGAACTGAGGACCTTCTCTCCTTGCTTCTCACTTCTCAGATTGCTCATAGAGTGATAGGGGAGTGCATTGTTGGAGAGTGTGAGAAAAGTGGGCAATCTGAAGTTGTGGTATTGGGAAATGGGGAAGAAGGACAAGTGACAGTGTGTGTGGTGAGTCGGTGGCTGGCACCCACATCAGACACCCCTAATGGCACAAAACTGGACAACTGTGTGAACCGCTCCAGCAGAGCTAGGAGACCAGGAGTACACATATCCAGGGAAGACAATTGGAATGAGTTAGGTGTAAGGCTTTTCCAGATATGGATGGAGGAAGAAAAAAGGCAGAAAAAGATCTGAAGATATGGATAAAAATAAATCCTAGGGGATAAATTAGAGCAGGGCTGGAAAAATCACAACTTTGGGATGGGAGAACTGAGGGATACGAAATGGGCAAGGAGATATCTCTATGAAGTGGGGTTGATCCAGCATTAGACAGCGAGAATGAGAGCATTATCGTGAAAGGGCAGCATAGGAGAAATGAAACATTCAGAAGTGCTGGGAAAGTCCAGGGAATGTATACTAGAATGAGCAAATTAAGGGTGTGGAGGTGAGGACCATCACAGCTGAGCCTGGTAAAAACCTGAGAGCCAAGATGGCCATGCCTGTACGAGTTAGCTTTCTGACCTATAACAAAATACCCAAAATACTTAGATTAAAAAGACAAAGAGTTTACTTCAGTTCACAGTTATGGAGATTTCAGTGCAGACCTCCTTGCTCAGACCACCATGCTCTAACATAGTGAAAAACCCACAGGCTTGAGGGAAGAGGAGTACTTGAGGAAAGGACTCTTTTAACTCAGGTGTAGGTCAAGCACCCCAGAGACATGAATTATAGTGTAGTCTCAGGATTTCAAAGGATTAATCACAATTTTTCCCTTGGAGGTGTGAGCACTTTAGGCTTCTTAGAGAATTTAGTTCCTAGGTGGATTTATTTCTGCTTAGTAGGGAACCTGGTCAAGACTGCCCAAAGTGTTATTGGATCCTCAAGAGAAGAGAAGCTAGTACTGCAGCAATTAGACAGGCCTGGAGATTTGACCAAGTGCTAGTTTCTGACTAAACAGAGAAATTCTACTTTCTTTGTACTGCATTTCTGTTTAAGTGCCTCCTCTTCTTCTTCCTCCTCCCCCTCCTGTTCCTCCCCCTCCTCCTTTCCTTCCTCCTCCTCCTCCGATGGCATTTGATACATGTATGCCATATGTGATAATCAAATTTGCATAGTTGGCACTTTGTGCTCTAAATGTCCAGAACAGCCAAGACTACAGAGCTGGCTCCCAGAGCAGCACCTTCGGCACCCCACAGGGAAGCAGTTATGTGGGGTGAGTTCCAGAAGGGCCCTCACAGCTCAGAAGCAGCTGCATCCTCCATGGGCTGAGGCAGCAGATTCTCCGGCCTGTCTTCAATTTTAAAAACTCCTCCATATTTTTTAATGATCACAAATTTACAAACAAATCAGATATTGAAGGCACAGAACACTTTGTTTGTTTTTATTATTGAAAGTAAGTTTCCTAGCTGACGCCCAAGACCGCTGTATTCCTTCCTATGTATCTCCTGCCTAGCCATGATTTAGGAAACCAGCACGTATCTTTAACGTGATAATACTCTTTCTTCCTCAAATCCCAGCTTTGTACCTGTTTCCAGTGGTATCTTTCCTAACAAAAAGATCTGGTCAGTCTAGAATCACGTGTGTGGTTACCATCTTCCTTGGCCTCCCTCAGGCAGGAACGGATGCTTAGCCTTTCCCTGACTGGCGTGACCTTGACTCCTTATTTCACAGTATGTTGCTTAGCCCTGATGCTTCTTATTGATTAATTTCCAAACATGCAGTTAGAGGCAAGTGCAGAATTCTATCAGACAGAGAGGGATTTCAACTAGTTTTGTGTCTGATGATTTTCTTTGGGTTCTTCAGCAAAGTCATGTCTGTAAGCCTTCTCCAGTACAGTCCCTCCTTTTCACTTAAAAATTAAGAGTTATTTTGCGAGAAGAGATTTTGAAATGATGCAATTATTCTGATCCTCTTCCAATTTTCAACTTATTCACAAACTCACACTTAAATTTACTTCCTATTTTTGTCAGTGGGGCATAAATCATTGCTATCATTATTTTAACCCTTAAGTGATCCCAAATTGGGCTGGATGGGGCCCAGGAAAACCTGCCTTTGTTTGCTTTTGGCATGTTCCAAACACCGTTTTTTATTACTTGCTGACATTTGGGCACAAGCTCTCTTTCCTTGTATTTTTCTTGTCCCACCCTTGAGTTATCCATTTTTCCAAGGAGTTGTGTTATTTTTTGTTGTTGTTGTTGTTGTTTTTTGTATGGAAAATAGTGTTTTAAATCCAAGAGCTGAGTGTTTGATATTCTCATTATTATTACAGTGTCACTGCTCCTAGCCTGTCAGTGGAGGTAGCTAGGAAATATATACATATTATATATTGTTTATTATATAATAATATTATATAAACCAACCACTCCCATATTCATGTAGTTATGCCTTTCATTGTCTAAATACCTATTATAAATTGGACCAGGGAGATAGCTCAGTAGAATAAACACTTGCCTGGAAAGTGCAGGGTCCTGAGTTCAATCCCCAGTACCACAAAAAAAAAAAAAATCTGTCTGTCTGTCTATTCATGCATCCTTCCATCCACCCATTATCCATCTATCCATCCACTATGTATCATAGACCAGGAATCTACTTGGTCATTTACAAGTCCAAAACAGTAACACTGTTTATTATAGTTTTCTCTTTTTTGTGTTTGTAGCTTTCTTCTCCAAAAGTGAAAAAATTTGCCTTGCTTATCTTTCCTGATTATTTTTCATATATGTATTTAACTGATTGTCCCCATTCCCTTATCCACCCCAGGCTTTCTGTGTGCATTGCCTCCTCTTTCTGCCTCATCTAAGATCCAACACTCAGAGCTTCCTGGCCACATGGCCAGCCCTGAGACCACAGCACCCGTCCGTGGGCTGCCCACTATGTTCTGTTTGGGCTCTGACATCCTTCACCATGTGTCCCCTCCTCACCATCCAATTTAGGCTGCACCAAGTGTCTCCTCTCCATCCAGTTTCAGCTCCAACACCCAACACACACCAGGTCACTCCCACAAGGACACCCTCCTTCCTTGCTTGAGCTCTCATACCCTACTCCAGGCCACCCCTTTGGATATGCTACTTGATGCTGCTCTACCCCCAGTTCCCCCACCATCAGCCCCTGCAGGTACTCTCTGTCCTCTGTCTCCAGGTCTGACTCCCTGAGCATGCACTCTGCCTCTCTCTCCGCAATGGATGTCCATCTTTGGGTGAGCAAGCTCTGGCACCTCGCGTAGGCTTTCCTTCCCTCTGCAGGGACACCTTTCTCAGAAGGTTAGGACAATGACACCTGCATCTCTGCATGCTCCATCTTCCACCTGCTTGGCCCTCGGCCACTATAGTCACTTGGCAACACAGGTGTCCAAGATGCCTGATTTACTAAGTCCCAGACAAGGAATTTAGTATTAAGTTGCTTATTTTGAGAAGAGAAGGGCTTTAAAAAAAAAACCTGGACTGGGGAAATAGCTCAGCAGTCTAAGTGCCTGCCTGGAAAGCTCATGGACCTGGGTTTCATCCCTAGTTCTGCATGCATGCAGGGCCCATGTCAAGCCAGCCTCTGAGGCCTGGCATGGTTGTGCAGGCCTGTAATCCCAGCACTAGGGAGGCTGAGACAGGGATCACTATGTAATTCATCTGAATCAAAGGACATTCTGAGAGCTAGGGATAGCTTCTAAGACACAAACTTTGTTTTCTAAGTGTTCTAGGGAAAGATTTAATTTTATCTTCTGTCTCTCATGAGTGGATGGAGAGACCCCCACAGTGTTTTTATTCATTTTTAGGAAGTCTATGGCCTGAGAGGTTTCTCAGAATTACAAATCTATAATCTGCAACTGACACATAATTAAAAGTGCACCAACATTTAAGCTCCTCATCTGATAATTGTATAGTTTTAGCAAAATGTGATATCAGCCCTGACAGAATCAACCCTTGGGACTAGAGTTAGTGCTTTGAAAATGCTACTTTTTTCTATTTCTCAATTTTTCATACAAAAGTTTTGGGTATCAGTATAAAGTAGGAATATAGGTGACAGTTGTGTTCACTTTATGAAATTACAAAACTGATTTCTCAAATGTTAATTTATTTAAACACAATTTTTTCTTTTCATTTTATTGTTAGCTTTGTTTTGAAATGTGATGTGTGCAAGTATGCACAATGTGTGCTTGTCTGTGTGATATATGCACGTGTGGGCAGTGCATGCTTGTCTGTGTGGCGTGTGCACTTGTGCACAACACGCATCTGTGGGATGTGTGCACGTATGTGTAACTGAAATACAAAACTGAAAAACAAAACTGTTGAATTGGTTGTTCACTTTCATTTTAGATAAAAAAAAGAATGGACCAGGTATTACTCAGTTATAAGTTTTTCTTTTGTAAAATCTATAAGTACCAAAACATTATGAGAACAGTTTGCAATGTATTAATCTATCAAATCCATCTTGTCAAGGTATCTTAAAACTGTCTCACTGATATTTGTACTTCAATAAAACAAAAGTAAAATAAAAAATAAAGTACAGTAAAAATTTTAAAAGATACACCTGAACCAGCCTTAATAGAAGTCCAATGCATGATGTATGCTAATGTTTTTAATTGAATGGAAAATCATAAGAACTTTAAAATTGTTCTGTTTTGTACAAGACAAAATAAAGTTATTTTGAGGAGTCAAAAAAATCTATAAGTAGTTATTTTTTAAATTAGCATAGAACTAGCACTATTAATGCATGAAGCACCATTTAAAATAAGCCATTGTGAAATCCAGCAGTGGCCAGGCTAGCGTGTCACTGGCTTCCTGCAGGACAAGAATTTCATCTACTCAAATATATATAGAAAAAATTCATTATTGTTCTTGGATATTAAACTGCACACATTTAATAGCTTTTCCTCCCAAAATTCTGTAACTGCAGAAATTCTTGGAGTACATTTTCCTTGAATTTATTTTTCAGAAATCTGTTATTTTAAAAACTATATGAGGATACCCCAAACTCTAAGATTTTTGCAATAAAACATAGTGTTTTACTGCAGACTACAAACCTTAGGTATTTCAGAATGTGCTAGTTTTGTTGGTAAACACCTTTTACCAATCCGACGAATTGTGCGAAAGATGACAACTGTGTGTATCCATCCGCTTCCACTGCAGAAATTCTTCAGATCTTTTCCTTATCTGACCTTTCTTTTCTTCTTATCTTGAAACAAGGTAGCTTTTTATTAATAGATACACGGGGTTTGGGATTAATATGATCTTTTTTGCTTGCACCCCCAAATGAAGACAGATGGTCCTGCTCCTCGAGTGTGGTTTATGATTTAATAATGCCGCAGCTCCTGTTCTTGTCAGGGCTCTACCTCAGCAAGCACGTCTTGAGGCCCCTCGCTTCCACGCGCATCTCATCCTGTGGGGTACCGGGAATGGGAACGGAAAGCAAACCTTGCCAGCGCTCCAGGTCCAGACCACATCCCCTTGGTGCATGGAGCAAAGCAAGACGCACTTTTTGGCCATTTGTTTATTTCACAAAAATATCTCTTTGGGTTTATTCAGAAAAATGTGTATTTTCACTTAAAATGCTTCAACAGTTACCAAATTAATCATTGAGTATATATTCATTTCTAATGAATGCTCAGAAATTCAGCCTTTGGTTTACAATGCAGATATGTAAAGGCATTTTTACACCTAAAATAAAATATAGCTCAAAAATAAATGTTTTTTGTAATACTAGGTTTGTGTAGCCTATGACAGTCTGTAGAATGCATAATGTAAAAAACAAGTTATCTCATTTTTAAATTTGGAAAATATTTGTAACATTTGTTTTAAAGCAGATGGAACATAGTCTCGTTACCAAATTCATGTCTATTATATATTCTTCTGTGAAAACTTTTCTCCTTAAACTCAGATGAATAAATTTCCCAGAAGGGGAGAAAATGTCTCTTATCTGCAACGACGACCTGGATTAGAGTTTACCTCGGTGTGTGTTAGGAATAAAAGGACCCCTTCTATTGTTAGCGCAGGGCTGGAAAAGTATCCAGAGGAAGCACGCCTTCTGGGAGCCGGAAGTATACTTGCATAATGACCAGGCCCAGTTCACTGAACTGCTTTCTTCATCCATCTTTTAAAGATAAGACTAAGGCTCTGCACAAACTGGGCGAGGTCGAGTCCTGCTGGTGGGAACTACCTAGTCAGCTGCTTGACACTTCCTGGGTATTCTAACCTAACTGGGTACAGGCAGGAAATTCTTATGCGTGGTGTGGCTTTTAAATCCATAAGGTACGCAAGGAATTTTCCAAACGACTGTCCCTCTGAGCCGCATTCAACTGGGATGGGCGTTACAACCAAGATGCACGACTCTGTGACAGCCCAGGGAGGACAGAGTTAGGCTCAAGACTGCTGTGCTGCTCAGCAGTGACTCTGCTTGCAAATCAGGAGCTGGGACAAAGACACAGTGCACCTAAGAAAACAGCCAACCTGCACAGAGTTTGGCACAGGACTGAGATGAAAAGGGGAGGGAAGGATTCGGAAAACAGCCCAAAAGGGCATAAAATTCCACTGCTGAACATGAGTGATACAAGGAGAAAGCAATTTGCCATTTGTCACAAAGCTACACATATGGGGAAAGAAGGGAGAGATAGGACCTAGAAGAATTTTATTTTTTAACTTGCACCAAGAATAACCTTATTATATCAATACTAGAAAATCCATTTCATTTATCTTTTGCATTTTATATATTCTATATCAATTTGAAAAACAAATAGGTAAACTAATTTGTACAGGTAAATTCAATGAAATAATAAAAAAATTGTTTTAGATAAATAGCTCAACTAATTTAAATTCTGGCCAAGCCTAAAAGCCTTTCTACTCTAGGAGTCTTACAGGCAGGACCCAAGGCACACAAAGCCTCCTAGGCTACTGTGCACACCCACAGCTCCACTGGGCCCATTTGGAATCAGTTAATTAAGCCCTCCTCGGACCTCTCTTTTGAACTTCACTGATATCCATGTGTACATGAAGAAGGTCTCCTCTACGATTATGGTCCAATGTGGTTTATGTGTTCCATATACATTCACCAATAATTAAAATGATCCTTGTAACTTATAATAAATGCTGCAAGGCCAAGTAGGACCCTAAAAGGAGACAGCCCTCTAACAAAGTGAAAATAACTGTGAGAGTATTTAGAGTAAGATGAGCAGTCAGGGGTTCCAGAGCACTCAGAGAGGAGGAAAGGTGGCAGAACAGGCTGCGAAGCCAAAAGATTCTCTTCCTTAGCAGAAGCACACCACCCACAGTACAAATTCAGTGACACACACAATAGCACGTCATGTGTGTACATAACAGGACCCAGCAGAACACAGCCGGCTAAGCTGCTTATGACTACGAATGACTTTGTTCTTTGCTTCTTGTGTTTTTGTTTCCTGTAATATACATCCCGACTTTAAAAAATTTTAAAACTCAAAAAGAAATTTTTTTTTTGATAGCATTTTCCTAGCTTTTTACAAAGGATGTTTCAAAGAATAACAATTCCAGCGCTGCTGTAAGTTAAGGAAAGAACAAAAGGGAGATTGTTTCATTATTTAGATAATTCTGAGAATGTGGCGTGTTAAATCTCTCTTCTGGAGATCTATAACTTTTGTGAGCAAACTGAAATGTATGCAGTGTTTTCACAGCTTTTGAAAACCTGTTTAAAACAGTTTAACAGATCTGGCCTTACAGACTTTCTGTATTTAGCCCTAATAATTTCCTGTAACTCTGCTCTTCTGAATACACAATTTTAAATCTGCATATATTTTTGCCATTCCGCCTGCTTACCCACGCTTTCCTGAGATCAGACCTTTTTAAAAAGGAAGGATGCAAATCAGGTGTTAATATCTGAGAGTACATTTGGCTATTCATTTCACAATATGTTTCAGCTTTTCCTCACACATTGATTTTTCTAAATTAATTTAAGAATAATTTTCAAAATAAAGAAGAAACTTCGAGATTTTCAAATTAGAATTCATTGACTTGACTAAATGAACCTCCTCTGTCAGAATAGACCAGGTCTTCATACATTCTAGTCATAGAAGAGAAAAAGCACTTTGAAAAAGCTGGAAGTTTTCTTTCTATCGGATTCTTATTTTTTGATGTTGATAATATTAATGCGACAATTACTTCAGTTACAGATATATATTGACAGAAAAATCTACCGAATTGTTCCTACATTTATTCTGCTCCGGCAAATTGTCTAAGCCATTAAAATTATCCAGAACGATCCTTGGTTTACTAGATTAACTTACATTATCTGAAGTAATAATTTTATAATTCTTGTCTTTTATGATGGCTGTCTTGTTTGTTCTTTATACCTTGTCCTATTGCTCTAAGGTAAAAAATCTTAGTAATAGCAAACATCTTAGCCCTTTCACATTAGGGAGAGCGATGGTAGTTTTCACCCTTCATATAATGTTGGCAGCTGAGCTGATAAGCTCTCATTATTGTGTTCAGGAATTATTATTCTAGTCTTAGTTTACAGATTGTGTTATATAAAAGCAGAGGTTTAACTTGATCATGGCTGTTCAAACCTTTCCCAGATATCTTACAGTTTGTTATAATTAGCCTTTTGAAATAATTATGTCAACTGATTTCTTAGTTAATAAACTCTTTACATTCTTGACTAATCCTAATAAATTATAGTGGATTGTTCTTAAATGTATCAAAATGGTGTATCATTACTAAGTTTATGAATTCATTTTCATACACATGTCTAACAACTGCTCTGAGGTTTTTCCTTGGCTAATGAGAGTAGGAAACACAGAAAACAGCTTCTTCAGCTATTTTTCAACAGGGAGAGTGCCTGCCATAATATATGTCCAAAACTGATTTATTGTTTTTAATGCTTGAGAAATATGAGTTCCTCAAACATCTCTACAACTTAAGTACAAACAAGTAATTTAAAAACATCTTAGCAAGTTCAAATTTTAGCTAGATACATATGAATTTTTGGGTGTTTTTTTTTTTTTTTTTTTTTTTTTGGTGGAACCAGAGATTGAACTCAGGCCCTTGTGCTTGCCAGGGACGTGCTTATTCCACTGAGCCATCTCCCCAGCCCTGAATTTGTTGTTTTTTTTTATGTTACTGATTTGTGTGCATTAATTTTGGTAAAATTTAGTCCTCCCTTAAAAGAAATGTGTCTATTTTTATCCATTTGTCTAAAAATTTCAAAAGAGATATTATTGGGAGAGGAGGAGGTAAAGTCAAGTGAATTTGGAGATCACGGCTCTGAATAATTTGAATAGGTCTGCTTATTACAGGACTTCTTTAACTTCTCTTTAGAAGAAAAGCCTTGGAATCTCTCAGTAAGGGAGACACAGTAAGCAGTCAGTGATTTCCAAACTTTATTATGGGACTATTTTGCCCTAAGCATGTACTAATGGGACACACTTTGAAGAACGCCCATTTATATCATATCCATTACAGAAAAACAAAAGTACAGGTAGGTAAATGCAGACATACATGTAGTTATGAAGCCATTTTTGAAACATTGCTGCAATTTGCCTACGAGCTTTTTCAATGTTTAAAACCTAAGCATCCTTTGTCTGGATTGAAACTTTTCTGCTCCCAGTGCTTTCTTGGCTGGATTCCTGGTTCACCGTGCTTGTGAGCAGTTGAACAATCCCTTCTGCTCAGTCAACAGATCTTCAGAGTTCAGCATAAGCGGATTATCTCTTTTACCTTTAGTCGGGTGAATCTTTTCTTTTAGGAATTACTTGAATAATTTCTCTTTAGAAAGCCGTAGTCATGTTGTCAGCTGCCATTAATGAAAGAACTGCTGAAGGAAAACTAAAATAAAAATAAATCACAACGCATCAAAGTTGAGGATTCTTCCAGAGACATACCCAGTGTGAGAGAAAAGGCACAGACATTTATTACTCACAGGAAACTACAGAACATTTTTTTTTTCAGAATAATGCTAGCTAGAGACTAGACTTGAGGCTGGGCCACATCTGCAGCCCATTTTAAAATCTTGAGACAGGGGCTTGTAAAGTTACTGAGCTGTCCAGACTGAACTCAAACTTGTAATGTTTTGTCCTGCCTCAGCCTCCTGGAATGCCTGGATCACATGTGCTACCACACCTGGCTACTGCACTGTCCTTAGTAAGGATCTTTAACCGCTGAAGGAAGGGACGCTGCACGCAGACTGAGCCACAGACAGACTTGCGTGCGTGCTGATTGCTCTGCACACCCCACCTACACTTGGCCTAGACAAAGATAGTAAAAGACAGGCAAAAGGGGAAAAACGAAGGTAAGCGTTACCTCTTTCTAATTTTGCCCAACACCAAGCTACAGAAATGTACTTCTTCCTTTTGAAATGCCCCTGTCATAGCTCAGCATGATCCAGCTTACTGCTAAACTATGGAATGTCGCCTATCAAATGCCACAACTACAACACAGTACATCAGCAGCTAGGAAAAGTCAGTTTCTAAAAATATTCAGGAGGCCTGCTAGGCTTG
Organism: Ctenomys sociabilis; assembly: GCA_004027165.1. Classification (NCBI taxonomy): domain Eukaryota; kingdom Metazoa; phylum Chordata; class Mammalia; order Rodentia; family Ctenomyidae; genus Ctenomys; species Ctenomys sociabilis. The sequence goes on along the minus strand of PVKA01003928.1, from coordinate 66,955 downwards.
CTAGATGTCGAGACAACAGGTCCCAGAGTGAAGATCCTTCTACTACGTACAGGGAAAATAACAAAAAATTTAAATGCCTGCACATAAAAGAAACATCATATGATATTTCACAGCTATTCATAGTTTCTATTTTTAGATAACAGTTAAATATAAATTTTATTTAAGGGGTTGGGAATAAAGCTCAGTGGCATAAATGCTGGCCTGGCAAGCACAAGGCCCTGAGTTCGATCCCTGGTACCCCAAAATATGTCACTACGAAAAATAAATTTAATTTAAACTTTCAAAACTCCTCTCATGTTCTGTTATTTGTCTAGAGAAAACAGGCCCAAGCTTGGTATCCTTTATGCGCCCATATAACGAATATTTCTGAAAAAACTAAAAGTCAAGCAAAAAAAAAAAAAAAAAGAAAAAGAAAAACTACAATGTGCAAGATTACTCCGTAGCCATAGGACCCACTTTTAGGAATTACTTTCAGCATCTGATGAAAAAAATCCTTTCGTGCCTTAAGCACAAGTGTTGGGGTCACCACTGGATTCCACATTCTGCAGGTACCCAAGCCTTGCCATTCAGGCAGGAAGCTCAGAGCCTTAGCTGAATATCGGGCTCTGACCCTGATTTATGAATCATCAGGAACACCTCTCAGTCTGAAGAAGTCCAGTCCTGCCGGGCGTGGTGGCGCATGCTTGTAATCCCAGCACTCGGGAGGCTGAGGCAGGAGGATTGTTGTGAGTTCGAGACCAGCCTGAGCTACAAAGTGAGCTTAAAGCCAGCCTGAACTGCATAGCGAGACCCTGTCTCAAAAAAGACAAAAAAAAAAAAAAAAAAAAAAAAAAAAAAAAAAAAAAAAAAAAAAAAAAAAA
>PVKA01003928.1:32881-65995 GCA_004027165.1 Ctenomys sociabilis | reverse complement strand
GTGTGGGGAAAGGGGAAGGGGGAGCAGAGAGGAGGAAGAGGAGACACAGTTTCAAGTTTCAGCCCAGCCTGGACAGCAATCAAGACCCTATGTATCAGAATAAAAAGAGAAGGATGGATGATGTAACTCAGTGCAAAGGCTCTGAGTTCAATCCCTGGTACACCACCAACAGCAAAGCTGACCACAAGCCTTTTGTTTTCTTAGTTTCAGCCAAGGCAACTCCCTGCAATCTGTCCCTAGCATAAAATGTGTGTGCTAAGTTGCCTAAGCAAGCCTGAGCCGCAGACCTGAGTTTGCAGAAGTAGTAATTCCAGCCCAGTCCCAATGTCTAGCAAGTGCAAGCTGGACAGGAAGCAGCTTCCATCCTTGCATAGTGGAGAAAGTGTCCCGACTTGTGGCCAGCAAAGGCACATTAAACCAGTGGGTACAACCATCCATCCCCCTTGGAAATTGGGCCTGCACACTCATGTTCACAGCGCTCCAGGGATAGATCCCGGAGTTCGGGACCTGGTTCCCTCCTTCTGGTGCAAGACAACCCAGCCAGACATCCTTAGCACAAGTCCTCTCTCGTTTCTCCCAGAGTCCTCCCTGGTTGCCTAGGAGCTGGCGCACACATCATGATCCAAAGAAAGCTGGAAGGGGAAGCTTGCTTTATGCTGTTGATTGTTAGACAACTCCTACAAACAATTTTCAAGACCAGTCACCCGGAGGTTGCAGGAGCCTCTCTATGGGAGGAAAACCATCTCCACGCTGCTGGTGAATCCGGAAGCAGAGGAGCCCCCGCTGGGCCTCTGGCCACCACTTCCTGCCCTCTGTCACTGTCCAGTGCTTTCATTTGCTGAGTGTGCAAAACCAAATCCGTTACAGGTGTCTGCCGCCTTGCTAAGCGAAGGGAGAGAAGCAAGGGTGAAAGGCAGTTCTGTGAGCTGTCAGCTCTGTGGTGGCTTTGCGTCTCCGTGATATAGAACGGATGCAATAGCCTCCAGTACACATTGGCTTCGTGAGCAACAGAAGTTCAGCATTGCCTTACAGCCACCCGCCCTGCATATCACGCTTGAGACCAGCAGTTGCTAATTTCAGCAAGCAGGAGCCATGCTTTTCGCACCTGCTGCATTAGCAACAGGGAGAGATTTGCGTCCGCAGAGCGAGTAGCTGCGTTTCTAGGGGCATCACCTCCGTCTCGTCTATCACTTTGAAGCTGCACAAAATGAACCCCTGGAGGGGCGCCTCCTGTACCCCTTCTCCCGGGGGCCCTGAGCGCACCCTCCGCCCCCCGGGCGGTGCGTGTGCTCGAGGCTGCTGTCAGGGTCCCGGCTGCCCGAGCAGCTCCCGGCCCATCCTGAGGCTGGCGCCAAGCAGGGTCAGCCCGGAGGGGTGAGCCCTGCGCCTGTCACTCAGCAAGATGGATGGGGCTCCCCGCCAGGCCTGCCGACCCTGGGGGCGGAACGCACACCAAGCCGCTGTAAACTCCAGATCCGAGAACTAGGGGCTTCCGCCCTCCATGCCCTGGGATGAGGATCCAAGCTCTCCTGTGGGTGCGCTTGTCTCCTAGCGTGTGCATGCATACATGTGCGCGCGCGCGCACACACACACACACACACACCCCTCTTTGGATAATACACAGTGCTTTTTTAAAAAAAAATTTTTTTTAAGCCAAACTTTTGTTTGGGGTTAGGATTGAAGTTTGGGTGTGGATTCAACTGACGTAAAAAATGGCAAGCCAAACATAGATGATAAACCTCGTAGTATGTTTCCAGAAGTGCAACTGATTTCTAGTATAGCAGCAACAAAACCTAATGGCGATTTCTTAAATTCAGTGAATTGAAAAGACTGAAATGAACATAAAGTTAGAGAAGAAATTCCTTCCCTAAACCAATTTTGGTGGCTGGAAATTTCCACGATAAATTACAATTTTAAAAAAATGATCGTATACTACCAAAATATACACAGATCTTTGGTCTGTTTTAAGTAAATGCTGCACGGTAGGATTCATTCGTGAAAGAGAGTGTCTTCCAATTATCTCCATGATCTTTTTTTTTTTTCTTAGTTTTTAAATATTTTATTTATTTATTATATATTCAGTATACGGTCTTGCTACAAAGCTCAGACTCATAGTGACTGATCCTCTTGTGTCAACCTCCCCAGTGCTGGGATTACAGGCAGGTACCACCACACCTGGTTTCAGTGACCGTATCTCCATGATCTTAATTAAGCTGTTCATTAAATCCCCTTGATTGCCTTAAGGTGAGGCCTAAAGCGGGTCATTGATCCATACACAAAATTTGCATTATGTATCAAATAATCAGGATCCCTGGGTAGAGTCCTCCTGCTAACCTTACTGCAGCGGGTCAGCCAGCTGGCCTGCAGCAGTTTTCATCTGGAAACTTGAGGATAACAATAATTCTGCTTCCTGGGGTTGTTGTGAGCCTTGGGTTAGGGGAGTCATATACAGACCTCAAATTGGGCCTGGGCTAGAGTATTAGATATTTGCCTTTGCTAATTGATTCTGCTCTAATGGTAAGTGAAATTTTTAAGTGTTTATAATGTCAAGCTATTTTCAAATGACATACTATTGTCCTCTTTATATACATATCAGTATTTCTGAATTTTTGCACTACATGTACAAATTCAAAAAATGATGTATAACCCTGAGATATAATTAGAACCAGCATATTCAAACAGCAGAGCTCATTAGTAAGTTTTTAAAACTCAATCAGGCTTTAAAAATCTGATTCTGAAGAGATTTGAAGAGAGACACTGAAATCTAGTTTATTTTGCCAGAAAGTGATGATCCTGCTTTGAAGTCAAGGTCAATAGCAGGGCTGCTGGGGCGGGTGGATGAAGCAATTTGTGAAGGACTTGTCACAAACTGTCCCCTTGCTCCCCACAGGCAACGGCACAGATGCTGGCATCTCTTGAAGGGGGGGCAGAGGTGTCATCCATCGAGAAATAATAAAAGAAGCCATCATTTGCAATGTCAGTGGCCTCATTTTCTCTGTGAAACCAGACACATGGCCAGTATGAACTAAATTCTTGCACCTTTCAACTAGCTCTTAGGCACAAATGCATGTGGACACACGGGAACACATACTAACTTTTCATTTACCCTGTCGGTGCCTTCAGTGACCTTGGAAACTGATTTTTATAGAACTAAGATAATTAAAATTTAATGAAAATGTTCACAATAAAGACTAAGCAAAGAACATCATTGTCATATCAATTTAAACTGACATGAATAGATTTAATGTTCTGTCCTTGATGTTATTAGCTTTTAATTATATAGCAAATAACTCATGATATCTGAAAAATATTTTTGACACTTTGAATTAATTTTGAAAGTGCTAAATCCAGGAAGGAAAACATTTTGGTAATACTGTTTAGGACAGGAGGTATACCTCTTTCGAAAGATTTTGTGAAGACAAAAGATTGAGTTGTAGTCACTGTGATGTTTCCTTTTGCTAACGTGTACCACCCCACCTTTGCCCTCTGAAATTCACAGCCATACATAATCATCAGCTGCTGCTGCTGTAGTACTGGGTTACTGTAGTAGTGGGTTATGCTTTGGAAAGTATGATTTTGGGGACACTCATTGAAAACTATATTCTGAGGAACTGGGTTATAAATAATTTCTTACCCAGGAAGAGAGCAAGAGTGTCTTAAATGATGTAAGGAATAACTGTCGCAATGAACTGAAAGGAGTTTTTGTCCATATCAGTTCAACTGCCCCAGCAGGGGCATTTCCACCCTGCTCTAATTTCAAACTTTCTCCTCTGATATGCAGATACCTCTAGCTGCCACCAGAGGGCAGTTTTTCACATCATTCGAAATAGACGTTCAATTTGAGCTGAGATTCCGGGGTGTTTCTCAGCTTATTCAGCAGAGCTTTATCAGCGTCAAATTATAATATTAAAATATTTCATATAAATATAAGAAATACATTTTGTACTTCTCGATATAATATGTTTCCTGAGAAAGAGAAAAAGAAAGAAATTTAAAAGGAATTTTTAAGACAGCTGTGGTGCTAAGGAGCAGGCTACAAATCACTATGAACAGGCAGAAAGCACAAAGTCAAAAGCAAACGAGAGCTCTATCAGACTAGCAAAGTTGTATTAGTGTGTTTGTTTTCATTCAAGGAAATGAAGCTGGCTATCAAGTGAATGTGTAATACTAAATGCAGTATGAGTAAGCAGTGCTGACCACAGCAAGAGCCGACTTGTACTGCGTGCACTTTCGTGTCATTATAATTGCATTTCAGCGATGAAGAGACTTTGCACAAAGGATTTTCTTAGTGCCACCAAAGGCTAGGAAATGTCCCTATATTTTGCAACTGTAGTCACATTTCAGAGTTCAACACACACACACACACACACACACACACACACACACTCAAGTTGAGGGAGTGAGCGAGAGCTGTTGATGTAGAGATGTTATGTTAATCCCAGGATTATTCCTAATAGCAAAATTTAGAAGCCACCAGTCTCACAACAAAATCACCAAAAAAAAAAAAAAAAAAAAAAAACAAATATCATCGTTGCCATTCAAGTTCTGCAGATTAGAAGCAGTGGGGAAGAGCGTTAGTGGAGAGATGAGAGAAACTGGGAAAATGATATCTGTATCATAAATAATGGTATGAAGACTATGTGCTTAAGTGAGCAAGGATAAGGAAGGAGCTCTGCGGAGCAAGCACCATGCTTGGTAGGGTAAAGGACTGTAGTGGTCATGAGCCCATATTTTAAAAGAAATAATTCTGGAAAACGTGTGAAATATTGATAAAGGATGCAATGTGTCCGGCCTGCAGTGCCAGCCCCGCCCCTGGGGCGTGCTAGGATGGCAGCTGAGACTGGGCGTGGTGGCGTGGACCTGTAATCCCAGCCCGTGGGAGGCTGTAAACAGGCAGATCACTAGGAGTCCGATCTAGTAGTGAGACCCTGAACACCCTATGGACCCTTCCCTAAAATACAGGAAAGAAAGAAAGAAAGAAAGAAAGAAAGAAAGAAAGAAAGAAAGAAAGAAAGAAAGAAAGAAAGAAAGAAAGAAAAGAGAAAGAGAGAGAGAAAGAAAGAGAGAGAGAGAGAGAGAGAGAGAGAGAGAGAGAGAGAGAGAGAGAGAGAGAAAAGGATGCAGTGTGAAAAATGTATCCCCCTGAGATTCTGGAACAAAAGTAAACTCAATTCATTTCACTTAGTTCGTACCACCCCGAGTGAGTAGGCTGCACCAAGCCTATCACGACAGGCGTGCATCAGTCCCTCAAAGCACACATGAGACACAGCACCACAGTTTTCCTTGGCAGCAATAACTACAAAACAAATGTGGATAGAGGTTTCCAGTTTTTAGAAAACGTTCTTACTTAATTTATGTCAAATCCAATTTCTATAAATAAACTGAGCCACCCAGCATCCCATGGTGCTACCTACAGAGTGATCTCCCAGGACAGAACAGAATGAAAAATCCAGGTGACTTTTGGTAACAGAGAGGCCAGTGTGGAAAAGCAACAGCTAGCTTCGAACAAACCCTGCTGCAGCCGTAAGCAAATGGCACAGCATGGAGAAAATGCGAAGCATGTCCTCGAAGCATTCCTCCAGAAGACATCGGGCTTTCCTGAGCTGTGACAGCTACCCTTTTCCTCTCTGAATTCCCTTTTCCACTCACTGGCTGTTAATATTGACTGCTACTTGTGGTTTTTAAGCCTTTCCTGATGATCCCTTGGGGAAAAACGCCCAGATTCCTGGACGTTACCCGAGAACAACTGAAAGAATTCAGTGCCAGAAAGACTTTCTAAAATATCTCCCCAGCTTATAAGTCAAAGCAAAGCCTTTGTTTAAGAGAGCACAGCCAGTAATGGCATAGGAAAATGCTGATCTGTACTGCTCGACGACGCCGCAACTGTGTCCATGCCCTTCTGCAGCCCCCTGTGTCCCTTTTAAGGAAACACCTACCTCTAAAAAACAAGAAGCCCACTTAACTCTCGCATTTTCCAGCAGCTGGCTAAAACCCGCAGCTGCTCTTTGTTCCTCCCCACACACTGCCTACACTGAAAACAGGCAAATGCAAAAAGCATTTCAAATGCTTCTTCCTTTGCCATGAAGCACAAGAAAATACAGAAAGGCAGCTCCAGCACTGCGCTTTGAGGGAGGCAGAAAACACAACAGTAGGCATTCCCATGCGATCAAGTGAAGCAGACAGCTGGTTCTGCTCAAGAGCAAATTTAGGGGACCAGACTACCCCAGCAAAATGGTGACGAATACTCAGAACTCCAAAAGAAGTAATGGCACCCACCGACTGGGAAAAGCTCTGCTGTGAGCAAGACACTCCTACGTAGACAACACAAGGCACTTGCAGTCTGACCCAGAGAAGAGCACAACCTGGCATTTATTTACTCAACAAATGTTTACTGAGCATCTGCTATGTGCCAGGCATGGCTGCAGATCACTAGGATAGATCTGTGAATGAAACAGACATGATTCTCTCCCTTTCGAGGGTACATTTCAGCAGGAACTTGGACAATGCAAGAAGAGTTCTAACCAGACCAGGACAGAATAACATGCTCTTGGCCATACTCTAAGCCAATTTGCTAAGGAAGAAATCCTAGCAAGACTCCATAGCACAATCACAGGTCCTGTATAATTTGTCTTATGTGTGTGAAGGTATATGTATGCACATGTGTGTAATTATGATTCCCTGGCATGGGTTATCAAGGATCCACTTATTTTTCTGTTGTATACAGAAATACACAATGCCTACTTTTATCCATTTGTGACTACATCAAACGCTTTCACTAAAGTTTCACATAAAACTTTTAAAAACTCCTTCTGGGATTGTGACAAATTGACCCCTGAACTGGAAAGAAACTTTGTGACTATGGAGGTTAACATTCTGGTCCTCAGATAAAGCAGACTTGGACAGCACATGTGCTATTTTGGCCTGGATTTAGAATGCTCCCCATAAGCTCACGCATGGTACTGGGAGGAGGAGGAGCAGCTTTCAGGAGTCGGGACCCTCGGCAAGGCAGAAGGCCATAGAGGGTGGGGCCCTACAGAGCTAGTGGAGATGCTGGCCATCTCATCTTTCTCCTCCTCTGCCTCTTTCTCTTTCAGTTTCCCCTGACCCCCAGCTTCTATATGAACAGCTTTGCTCTGCCACATGCTTGGAGCACATCTCTGCCTTGGAGTCAGCTGACCACGGGCTGCGACTTCTGAAGCCAGGAGCTACAGTAACCTTTTCCTCTTTGCAAATGGAATCTCTGAGTCATTTTATCACAGAGCTCAAAGTTAATGCCTTTCCAAGGAATGCATCTTGGAATGCAAATTTCATTGTCACCAAAGTTTCAGCTGTTTTCCTGAAGGTCTTTCTGACCAAAGGTATAGCACTTGCGTGACAGCTGAGCAACATGATGCTCCATAGTTCCCACAGGAAAGAAGGAACAAAACCGAATGGGGGCCTGTGCCGTTGTTCCTTAAACCTCCTCATGCGCCAGACACTGCACTCCAGCTTGCAAACTCTTGGACTCCAAAAGATGGCACCTTTGCTCCAATGTCATGTGACATGGGCAAGCAAGGCTGAGGTCACTCGAGTCCCAGATTGTTAGTTCTAACAGAAAAAAAATAAAAACCCACCTATTTTTCATTGAACTTATTTGAGAACATCATCAAAATGCAGACTCTATCACAAAGAAAACTAAAATAAGTCAAAAGGAATTTCCTCCTTCCCAAAGCACTCAAAGGAGGTGTAGATTCTCTCCATAACTTCGGGTGAGTGTACGGTAGTTGAGTGCAGTTAGTGGTGGCAATCATGCTCCATACATCACCACAATAAAGGAATTAGTTGCTACTGAGCCTTGGCTCCTAAGGAATACATAGAATTAGGTTCCCGTGAGCCTCTGCCTACAACACTGTGCCCGCCCCCAGTGCCATTTGCATTATGCAGGCTTGTTAAGTCAAGTTGCCTCAACATTGCAAACCTGCTCTTCCTATTAAATTTTTTCCTGCGTAATATTTAGCAGATGTTCATCAAATTCTTCTGCAGATTCTAGGTTTGCAAAAGCTGCCCCACTGGCATGTCTAACATTTCTCATATGGTATCACCTTGAGAAAGCTGCAGGCCAGTGCCAGCCAAGAAGCTTCCACAGTCGTCTTAGCCGGGGCAAGTGACTGTAAATTTCTTTGACTTTCAGTATCACAGAAGGGCTAATCGTCATGCTTTTCAAAACCAGTTGTCACCTTATAAATCCATAAAGCCAGCCACATTTTCATCTTTTCTATGGGTTCATCATATAGCCTAGAGGTCAGCTCTTTATGATTTGCCATTATGGTTTCACATACAGATCCATGGAAGGCCTTTTTCTTTTCCTTCTTCATACTTCATAATATTGACTTCATGGCTAACAGCATTATAACTCATGCTCCAAGGAGCTTATCTCTCTGCCAACCACACTTTATGTACTGAGGATCACTGCTCAGGACTGTGCTTGAGGGCTGCTGCAACATTAAAATCATCAAGGAAACACACAAAAGTGGACAACATGATGACACTAATACAATGATTCAGGCAATCTGCTTACAGGATGAGAGTGAAAACAAAAATGCAAAGTGTCCTCTTGTTTCACCTCAGCCAGAAATATGTGTGTCCGGTCACTTAAAATTTTTATCATGAACAGAAAATGCACTTCTGAGTATGACTTTTGAAAGCAAACTTTAGTGAGCAGGATAATTCACAAATGCAGAAGTAGTGGTCAGTGAGTGCTGACCATATTTTGAAGTGAAGATAAAGTCTTTTATTAGTTCCATGAACATCTAATATTGAGGACCTTGAGGTGGTGTTTACAGTGAGAAATGCATGTGATGTCAGCTAAGGAGCTGAACCAACATCACTTAATGACAGTCCCAGGGACTGGGGAGATGGCTCAGTAGAATAAGTGCTTGCCTGGCAAGCACAAGAGCCTGAGTTCAACCCCCTGTTCTGCCAAACAAAAAAAAATATAGTCCCTGGTATCCTTGACATTAAATATGAAGAAAAATATATACCATTAAGTGGCATCTTTAGACTAAAACATACCTTCTGCCTACCAGGGCCATCATCTTGCCTTGAACTCCAGATTACAAAGTTTACAAGCCAATGACTTGGGCATTAGTTCCTAAAGAAGTGGACAACTTCCTAATCACCTAATTCAAACCTTCTTTGACAGCTTGTTCTTTGATGGCAAAATTTAGGTCCTGATGTGTTCCTTCCTTAAACTGTTAGAACAGAGGCAACAGAAAACAGCAGCTAAAAAGTTGAACTCTGAAATCAGTTGGGTTCAAGCTCTTGGATCCACCCTACCCACAGTGTACCCTTGAACAATCCCATAGTCTATTTTAAGTCATCTTATCAGAACAAAATAGGGGCACTAAATATATCATACTCTACACAGAGGGAGTAAGAGGACCAAATGGGGGTCAGTAAGCATTTGAAAACATCACTGATGGTCAGTGTGTTAATTACATTTTTCAGTGTCCAGGTAAGTAAGTTTCTAGATGCTACCTCCAAATTCAAGTCTTTTTCAGAAGACCAAAAAAAAATGTCCATGAAAATGTGCAAAGAATAAATAATTCTAGATAGGGAAAAAACCTCAAAATTTCAGTCACATAGACAATTTCCACAAGAAAATAGAAAAATGTGGGAGTTGGTATAATTGTTCCAACAACATCACTGCTTCTCAACATTCTTCTCAACCATTTTTCCTTCCTCTAAATGAGTGGGCCAAACTAAGATGTGTTATGCACAAAAACCAATTCCCCTACAAGGGTTGCAAATATGAACCAATACAACGACCAGATTTTGTTGCTTCTAAAGTGTTAAAGAAAAGGCTCAGTCGTGGTTATGTCAGAATCAAGAAACACGTTACAACTGAGTTTTCCTTCTCCTAGCTTCAGACCTCCTTATCGGTATTTCCTCCTTGCCCCAGATTGTTATAGGCCAAATGGCCCCAGAAACTTCTGTCCATCTTAAGGGGATTGTAGTTGCCAAATGACAGAAGTCCCTAGTGTGCTGACGCTTTAAGTTAAAAGTAGGACACTCTTCAACCTTAGCAACTGGGGTCCCCATAATGACCTCATTTTTAGATCTCTGGCTCTTTCTTTAATATAAATGTGTAATGTCTCTTTTAGGCTTACAGTACAGGCAAGTTGAACTAAAATAAACTAGTGTTCATGAGCCTTCTCCATTTGAAAAAATAGAGGATCTTTTGGTCCTTTCACTTTTTATGAACTTTATTTTTTCCTTTTCCTCTTTACATGTCTTTTTTTCCCTGTATTTTAGGGAAGGGTCTACAGGATATTTCGGGTCTCAGTACTAGATCAGACTCGTAGTGATTCTCCTGATTACAGGTGTGAGTCACCATGCCCAGTATCAATTGCCCTCTCAGCACACCCTGGGGGGACAAGGCCGGCCGCAGGCCCAGTGATCAAAGCCCCAGACTCTGTGGCTGCTCACAGGTGATTTTAATCCACCGAGTTATTCAGCTGTCTCAATGTGTCTTTTTAAATACTTGAAACAAGAAAGTAAATATCATCGCTCAGAACTGCATGCAGGTCAACCTCACTCCCTGTCGAAAATGTTCAAAGAACCTTGAGCAAATACATCGTGCTCTGCACTGAACTGTACACTGCTGTGTTCTATGTGCTTGTATTATTTAATGTTTTGGAAAAAAGCTTCATGTCTTTTTAGTGCTTTTAATGTTCAGATATGTTGAAGCTTCCATGAGAAGGTTCTTCTGAGAACTATCCAGAAGAATCAGGTCTGAAACTTCCAAACTTAGGGATCTGTGAGTGTAGGCTCACATTAGCCAAGATCTTAGAGAATGGTGAAGAATGCTAATTTATGCACTTAGAGAGAACAAAACATTTTATCAGCCCAGGAGTCATGTGTCTATCAGAACCATCCCTCTAGGAAAGACACTTGCAGGGCTAGATTATAATCAAGAAGTCAGTAAATGATGAGCATAATGGGGTGAATTACAGTTTAGTTAGCATGAGGCACACACCAACCCCATGGCCTGAGTGACCACGTCCAGAAGTCAGGGAAGCCCTTCTCCTCCACTACATATAAACTGCCACCCTCTGAACTCATGCTAACTATGTTCTAAGCTATGATATCTTCCTTAGGTTCTAAATAACACAAAAGATTAGAGAGCTTCTCGCAAAATTATAATCAGGCTATAATTATAATTAATCTATGGTTCTTCAGAAGATATTTCATTTAGCGTTCAATATCATAGTCAAAACCAGTACAAATAATTTTATACTAATGAGGGCCTATTCCCAAATTCATTCATTCATTCTGGAAATATTTATTAACAAGTGCTTAATGAGCACTTGCAACTTGGCACCATATTAGCATTGAGCTAGATGTTGTGGGGAGTTACCAGAGAAACAAAACATAAAACGACTACCAAACAATAAAGATCAAGATTAACTGTACATCAACATACAGGGTTCATGGAGTGGCGAGGACATAGTAGGTCATTCTTGGCTAGAAAGTCTTCCTGTGAAGAGAACGATCTGAGCAAGATCAAGAATGATGGATAAGAGCCCAAAGGGGGAAGGAAAAGGCAACATGAGAAATATAACATAAAAAAAATGAACACAGTTGAAATAATACTCATCCAACCTAGCCAAGAAAAGATCTGACCCCATCTACAGGTGGAAAACTCTATTCTCACAGCAAAGACTTAACAAATTATAGGATTCTGTCTACAGTTCTTCTTCCACGTATCCAGGCATTTTCCTATAACTCAAGAAAAAAATGTTATTTTTGACATACACAAAATTAATGGTGGAAGTTATATTCCTGAGCATACAAAGGCACAGAGCACACTCCACCCAGTGAGTAGATAACTCTAGGTGACACTAGGGTCTATGAAGAACGCACTATTTCATCATTTATTTTGCTGTCTGGTAATCTGTTAACCAAATCCCGCATCAAGTTGCTGCCTCTGAAGCTGTAACTAATTTAAAGTTTGCAGCACAGTAATGAGGAACGCTTTTCTGCTGGGCAGTGCCACATACTTTTCTGTGTGCTACAAATTTAGTTCTTCATTAACTGTCCTGCAACTCTCTGAAATGTTAGAGAACATGTACGCTTCACGAGATAAAAGGGAGGGCACTACTTTCCTGTGGTCACGGAATGACCTGGGTTCCCCGTGAGGCTGAGGACACACAGACATATGGTCAATCAATTCTGTCCTCCTGGATGTAGGTGCAGCAGGCTTTCCAGAGCTTGGGCTGGAATCCAAGGTAAGATCAAAGTCAGCATGTTTTATTTGAAACTCTTGTTCTTGATCTTTCTTTCTTTCTTTCCTTCTTTCTCTTTTTTTCTTTCTCTTCTTTCTTTCTTTCCTTCTTTCTTCTCTGTGTGTAAGAATTTAGCTCAAAATTCTTACAATCCATCCACTTTATTTTTTATTGTTAAACAAGATTTCACTGAGTCACTAAGTTGCCCAGGTTGGGTTTGAGCTTGTGATCCTCTTTCCTCAGCTTCCCAGAATGTTGGCTTTATAGGCATGCTCCCCCATGCTCAGCTGGGCACAAGTGTTTAGGTAAATGTTCTCTCTCTCTCTCTCTCTCTCTCTCTCTCTCTCTCTCTCTCTCCTTTCTCTCTTCTCTCTCTCCTCTTCTCTCTCTCTTCTCTTCTCTCTCTCTCCTTTCTCTTTCTCTCTCCTTTCTCTCTCTTTTCTCTCCTCTCTCTCTCCTTTCTTCCTTCTTTCTCTCCCTCTCTCCATCTCTCTCTTTCTCAGTGAAGGAAATAAATTATAAATTACTTTGTATAGATAAAAATAACTCTAAAGTTATCTGGACTCAATCACTGGAATACCAAGTTCTTTACAGACAAACTGCCACTTTCAGAGAGCAATTTAGAAGCCTTGTTTATTGACTCCCAAGATAACCCTAATGGAACCTGGTGGTTGCCCTGTGCTATCTGCCTTTAGTGAGCAGAGAGAGCAAATGCACAGTCTTACGCTGCCTCTCTTCCTCTATCTGCTGAGTAATAAGAACAGAAATGCATGTGATTTCCTGTGGGGACCATTTTCCCAATCAGCCGATCTCAAGCTTTTATAGCAATATCCCCACTGATGACTTGGCTGATACTTGGGTCTCCACAGTGAAATAATCATCAAACATGCAAACACACTAGAATCAAACCACGCCTCCAGAACTAGGCACATTGAAAAACGGATTATAATACTGCAATGCAAACTACCCCTTAGAACTTGTTTTCCAAATACCATTATACATATTGAAATCGAATGTGGATGGTTCCTACCTGACTGAACAAGTGATTCCACGCCCCTCTCGCCTAAAGGATTCTGTTTCACTTTGGGAGTCACACACACACACACACACACACACACACACACACACAGAGTAACCACTGTGCAAAAACAGATACACAAGTAACAGTCAGACGAGAAAGGATCCCAATAGATCCCCGGCTACTCCTTTCCTCTTACCTTCTATTGCCACTGCTGGGTTTTGCACCTGTCTCGGATCTCAGCAATTTGGCAGCCACTAACTGTGGACCAGGCCTTTGGGTGAGCACGTGAGCACACTGAGGCCCTCGGAACAGCTAGCAGACACCCTGGAATCACGAAATAGGAGAAACCTTAAATAATCTCACTTCTAATTCATTTTTATAGACCCCCATCTTGCCTGAGTTAGGTTAAGAGATTATTGTTATTTGCCTGTCCCCTGCCCCCTTCCCCTGATCGTCTTCCCTTGTGCCATGAAGTAAATAAAAGATGAATTTTAAAAAATTACCTCTTCAATTTTTGTCTGTCCTGGGTTAAAAAAAACACACTGAAAGAAGACTTTTTTATGGCTACCGTGAAGCACAAAAGGGCTGCACGATGTGGCCCTGGATCGGATTGCAGACGGGGTGGAGGTGGGGTTGGTTTTGCTCAGTTGTTACTTTTCTTCAAAGGACATCCGAGTTCAGCCACAGGCTCTTTTGGTTCTGCAGAAAATGGACTAAAATCAGACATTCATACATTTATAGGGAAATGAACCCCTGCCAAGTACTTAATTAGATCTGTTTGTAAAACAACCAGATTTCCATTATCATTTATTCTAAATAATGTCTAAGTATGATTCAAAAAGCCTCCACAAAAGTGTTAGTTCGCACCCATAAAGCTTAAATGGAACTCCTCAGGCAAGAGGTTACTCTGTATTATTGTAGTTAATTTTTCATTTCCTCACTGAAAAATTTAAAAAAATTTAAAATTTATTTATTTTTAACTCATACATAAAGTATAAAATTGTACATACTTATGGGATGGTATATGATGCTTCAAAAATTAAATTTTAAGCTTATTTTTTCATATAACACATGATTCTATTACTGTCATATTCATGTTTCAGATGACCCTTTGAAATGATAAAATGAGAGCTAATTTCCACTAAAAATATATTCAACCAACCTTGTACCTGTCCAGTAGAGTCTAAATCTCAGATTATATATTCCCTATGTAATTCTAAATCTTATTCAATTGAATTTAGGACTGTAGAATCCAAATCTGATATATTTGCTATAAGCATTTTTCTTTGTTAGAAATAACTTTTCCTGTTACAGTAAGAGTATGTAATCATTGTAGAATATCTAGACATAAGCAAAACATATAACCGAAAAATTAAAATTCACTCCAGTATTAACATCCAGAGGTAAATACAGAAAACATTTTTATACATTTTAATAAGATTTAGCTGAGTCCCAGGATAATCTCAAGACATCCTGGTTCCTAGGACAACTTTTGTATTTTGTTGCCTATCCCCTTTGGTAATAATGAATATTTTACCATATTGTTAAATATTCTTAGGTAGTGGGATTTTCAATGATTGCCCCATCACCTAATTATGAATTATATTTTATTTAATCGACCCCTGATGTTGAATATTTAGGAGACCTGTCTCCCTGCAGAAGCTGTGACAATCACCAGAAAGGGCTGGGCCACTGCCACACGAAACAGCACCAGCTCATCTTGTGTCAATCAGGGACAGATCCACAGCCCACCTGCCCTTTGCCCTTGGTGGGCATAAGAACACTGGAAAACCTAAGCACAACAAGTCCTATTTTCACGGAGCTTCAATAATCGTACATTTCACTTTGAAATAATAAGACGCGTGGAGTTTACCGTGGCGCTTCCTTTCCATCTAATAGTTGTTTCCTAAGAAAAACCACGCCAAGACATAGCTGGACTCTCCTCCATGGCTTCCCTCAGTGTTACTGCTCATCACTTTTCTTGAGCAGTACATCTCAGTAAAACAATTAGTACCTGACCAGTTCAACAACCACTAGAGTACAATGAATGCCCTTAATTTGGGACAGCAGACATCTTTTTTTGCATTGTGGTTGTTACTCCCAAGGCCATATATGTACTGGTTAGAAGCAGGAATGCTTGTCTAGGCCCCTCAAAAAAAGGTGATGAGTGGTATGTCTGAGCCACCTGGCTCTGGCTTACCGTCACTGAAATGCCACACTCCTCATGGAGGTCTGTTGATAGCAGGGACAGTACTCAGCAGCTCTTAGCAGTTGACTTTATATCAGAGACTCAAGCTGAAAGTTAGCATGCGAGGTGTTCTGTCAGCACAAAGGCTTACACCCTTAGCAGACCTGACTGTCTGCAGTGTGAAGCCAAACAAGTATCTAGGCTGTTAAGTGCATTTGGAATGACTGCATTCCAAATAAACTGCTATCTAGGGGACCAAAGAAATGAATATTGCAGTCTACTCTTCATAAGAAGAACACTGTTTTACAAACATCCTCCTCGCGTTATTAGGGATAGCTTGTGATTTTTTTCAGGATGTTTGAACTAACTGATATGCAAGGGATCTGGGATATTACCATAAACTAACAAAAAATTTTTTTAACGATGAAAGCAAAATAAATAAACAAAAACTCTCCAATTTGAGCTTTCCAGTGGAAAGCTCATCCCTGGAGAATAAACAAATATAATGCTGTATGATCTTGAAAATATAAAATGTGAAGGCAATAACATGCCCTTGGGACTCTTAATTCATGAGACAAAATTCAAAAAGTGGTTCATAGAAATTTAAGCCCTTGATATTTTTTCAAAATGATGCCAAGTAGAATAAAACATAGTTTTTCATATCAAAAATTACATATACTTACACTGCAAAAAAATTCAGTAGCTCTCTTCAGAGGTCATCAAATGCCCTAAAAGCTTCCCAATATTCACCTGAGTTCAAGGCCAATTGAAAACAGGTATGAAAAGTGTTTGAAAACTATATTTTAGTGCTCAATAAAGATGGAATAACAAAGTATGTCTTGTGCATGGTTAATCCCATTAATTTGATTATGGGAAGCTTTTGACTTTTCCCCTACTTCATTACTTTATGTGAGAATCAAGACTGAGTTTGCATACTTATTTGTATCCATCTAGTGCTTGAAGTGGCAAAAAGAAAGGGAGCTCCCAGACAATGAAACTTTAAGAACTTCCTGAAAGAAAGGAAATAGGACAATAGAGGAATGAAATAGGACAATAGAATTAGTTATTATATTTTAATATTAAATTTGTAAGTGTACTTATAAGCCAATCCCCCTAAAATAGTCCCATGATTCCTTCTGTAATAAACAATAACTCTATCTTCAAAAAATAGCAACATAATGTACTTACGTAACTCTCCCATTGAGCACGAAATAGAGAAAAAGAGTCATATGTGTGGAAAGGATGGAATAATGAGACCATGTGAGAAATACGGAAGAGGTGGCACTAGATGCTATACAGTTATACCACAGGTGATAAAGACACAGAAATTTGATTAAGTAGAATCATGGTCACTCAGACAGGTTCATCGTCCCAGTCCCTAGAACTTGTGAATATGTACCATTACATAGCAAAAGAGAGTGAAGACAGTTAGTGGTCTGATCTCAAAGTAGTAAGGTTATTATGCTAGATGACACAAATGGGCCTAGAGTAATTATAAACATTTTAAAAGTGAAAGTAGGATAGGAGAGGCTGACAGAGTGATACAATGTGACAAGGAGTAAATTGCTTTATTTGGCCCTAAAGAATGTGGAAGGAGACAGAGGACCAAGAGATGCAGGTCTGTAGAAGCTGGAAAAGTCAAGGAGGTGTGTCCTACTCTTACCGTATACAGAGGGACACAACGCCGGCCAACACCTTCATTTTAGCCTAGTGAGATGTGTATCAGACTTCTGACCACAGGAAGTATAAGACAATACATTTGTTTTCTTTCAGCCATTTCTAATAACTTACTTTGATAGCCAATAGGAAACCAATACAGAACTTCTTGAGAAAGTAGCATAGTAAAAGGCAAAGAGTAATAGAAGAAATTCTTTCCAAACATAGTAATTCAGAGGATCAAGACTGGGTAACAGGAAATGCTAAAATAAATAAATAAGTAAATAATTTTTTAAAACCTCCTTTGACTATTATTGGCAGCATTCAAAACAATTGTGTTGAACAGCCCAGTGGATAAAGTATCAGAGTGCCAGAGCTAGGCCCAGTGAAAAGGGTGGCCTGTAAAGCTGAGGGTGGATGCCTCATAATTAAAAAGACTAGGTACATATTCCCCGCAGCAAGATGGATACAGGAAGGTGCTCCTTAAAATATGTTTGTTCTCCATCTTGGACTACCCGAGAACTTCAGTTCCCCTTGAACGACCTTCTGTGGCAACCCAAATGCTGGCTAACTTATATAAACTTGTTTTAGCAGATATGAGGCACAAAATTAGGGAGAAAATAATTTTTCTGAACAAGAAAGGAAGAAAGTATGTAAGGTACAGAGAATAGTACTAATAAATGTATTATGGAAAAAATATATGGGTCAAAAAGTAGCCTAGGGGTTCAAAATGTGGAAGAGTAAATAAAATATAAGGATAAGAAACAAGAGTGGAATAAAATACAAATGGCCAAAAAGACAGATTTTTATTTCCTTTAATGAAACAATAGGCACTAAAATCTTTGTTTGAAAAAGAAGATGTGGAACACAGATACAAGATCCAATGGAAGAATGATGATTAATTGTTAAACGAAGTGTAGAACAGGCAGAAGTACAAGATCCGGAAGTATTCAGCAGTGGCAGAGACGGCACTGAACTGTGCAAAGAATTTTTAAAAATAATTATAAAATTTATTTGAATGGAATACTAGCAAAAGAAACACAATGAAAAAGTTTTATCAGAAAGAGATGTGAGGTTTACTCTATCACGCGCCACCACGCCTAGCTCTCTATCACTTTCTTAAAATGTGTTCAGCATTTATGTAGCAGAAAACATAGAAATTGATAAATAGAAAAATAAAGGGATCTATTCACCTAAACATAATAGTATAATACACAGAAAGGGGACTTTAAAACTCACATAATGAATTTTTTTCAAGAAACTGAAACAGAAGTTATCTTAGGAAACAGATTGATAGATTTTAATTGCTTAAAATATTTAATGTATCAAAATTCTATAAACATAATTAGAAGTCAATGGTCCCCATTAAAAAAGGCATGAAATATACTGACAAATGGCCAGTTTTCATAATGTGTAACAGAGCTCTCATAACTCAACAAGAAGTGTGCATATGTCCCTATAAGGGACAAAAAAATGCAATAAATGGAAATACATAAAACTGGATAAATTATGAATACAAGAAATATAAATGATCCATAAGCATGTAAAAGTATTCAGTCTCTTGAATAATAAATGAAATACAAAATAAAACTAGGTAGCATTATTTGTCTCCTCTCCAAAAAAGATATTATGGGCTGAATTGTGTTTCTCACCAAATCAAATAAAAATATAACTACACTTGGTGACAGAATCTTTAAAAAGGTGATCAATTTAAAGTAAGTGTGTCATGGCAGACCAAATAGCTCAGCAGATTGAAGTGCCTATAAGCAGGGGCCGGAGATTCAATCCCTGGGCCTGCAGTGCTGGCCCCTGGGCGTGGTGGTGTGTGCCTGGAATTCCAGCTCTTGGGAGGCTGTAAACAGATGGATCACTACGAGTATGATCTAGTAGTGAGACCCTGAACATCCTGTACACCCTTCCCTAAGACAGAAAACAAACAAACAAAAAGTGAATGCCTCAGTGTGGGGCCCTACTCTGATCTGACTAGTGTCCTTATATGAAGAAAACTGGACATAAAGTGTGGTGGTACACACCTATGGTCCTAGCAAATTAATCAAGTAAATATACGTATAATTCATGTAGCAGAGAATGACTTCTATTTTAAAGCATGCAATAGAAGAATATTTAGCCATGTGGGAAAACACATACATTGTATTCTTGAACGAATATCCAAATTATATACAAATGTTTCCTGAATGATCACAATTTTAAAAGTATTGTTATAGTATTGCTCTACCTAAGCAATGTTTAAAACAATAACAATTATTTCTGTGTGATAAGGTATACAATACTGATAATTATTTCTGGGTGATAAAGTACTACTTTTAAATATTCTCTGTGTTTTAAAATTTTCAAAGGAACTAGTCATGTATAAATTTCAAAATGATTTCTTGAAGGCACAAAATGATACAAGGGAGACTACCAGCCACATGTTCTTGTCATCTCGCTAAACGTTTTTTGGAGACAGGAAAAGCAATGAAAACTTGCAGTAATATTGAAACCAAAGTATCACAAATAAAGCCTCAGAAATAAATACAATGTTTATACAAACTGCAAAAAATACAGAAATAAGGTAAGATTAGATGACTTTCTACTAAGAAGAAGACCAATAGAACTGTGTTAAAATGAGTTCAATACCCAGTTCCACCCCCTCCAAAAAAAAAACTGTATAAAAAAACCAACCAATGGACTGTCCAAGTTTTGTTCATCTAAAAGTCAATACTAAAATCCTTTTCTATATCCCCTATCTCTGTCTTTGGAAAACCTTTGTATAATAGGCCTTCAGTTTATCACACATTATTCCATGAAAAATTCAGTATAGTCTCTAAATATCAAGAATTTAAACTCTTAACTATTTACAAAAGTGAAAAAAATTAAACTACACTGAAGCTGAACTCACTTTCTGAACAGTTCCCAGGAGGAAATAAAAAGTTCGATTATATACTACTTAGATTAACAACTGAAAAGGGATATGGTCAAAACTGTATTCAGAAGAAAAATCTTATTTTTACAAGTTATTATTTCTAAGTAAGTGATAAAGTAGAAATCAACATTAAATTCTTAAAGTTGGGACAGGAGTAATGAAAAATTTAAGGAAAACAAAAAATAAAAAAGGTAAACTCAGAGTTTTGTGAAATTGAAAACTGAAAGCAGTATAATTGGTAAAGAAAATAAATTCATTTTAAGTGCACTTAAAGTCTTAGAAAGCTAAAAAGGAAAGCCTTGGTGTACAATCTTAGTACTACAAATATATAAATTTATAAAATGAAAATAGGATATTATATGTAACTGTATGGTAAAAAGATAGGAAATTGATTAATTTATTGGAAAACACAAGCTCAGAAGTCAAATAAAAACTATATTAATATACAAGTACTAATCCAATAATTATAAACTGAGATCAGTATTTGAAAGTCCTCAGAATAAATTTAAAGCCCTGTGCCTCACCAGCCTTCCTCGCCTGGTCCAAATCGTGCTGCGCTCCTCTCTAATCTCTGTCTGCTTGCTCCCTCCTGCACCCCGCTGTCAGCACCGCTGCTTTATCTCTGGCTCTCATTACCTGCTTCAGTACAAGGAGCTCAGTTCTCATTTCTCCAAGCCCAGCTCCCAGCAAAGGGCTTGGAATTTCAGAGGAAACTGAACGAGTGCGATGAAGCTGTCATGAGCCAATCATAAAATATACATTAATTCTGGTAGTCCTCCCGCTTGGCAAATTCACTTGGTGGATGCACAACCTTCGTGAGATTCTGTAACGGAGATAATGAAGAAGGACAATAGTGTTTCCTGGCAAGGGGAAGAATCTGTACAATTCAGGAAGAAAAGAGGATGGTGTGAGGCATGTTCCAAGGGGCCAACTAGACTATATATGTATATATATATATATTCAGCATAGTCTCTAAATACCAAGATTATATATACATACATATATTTTTTGCTTACCTAACTTGACTATGCATACTTGAAGATAATAATAGACTTCCAACTTTGTTTCATCCATCTTCTCCATGGTGTTTTGATATGGGCAGTACACGTAAAATACTCTTTTTTTTTCTTTTTTTTTTGGCGGAACCAGGGATTGAATTCAGGCCCTTGCACTTGCCAGAGAAGCGTTTATACCACTGAGCCATCTCCGCAGCCCTCACATAAAAGGATTCTTTGCTCCTCTAAATATTTTTCAGATTTCCCCACTCTGTCTTAATTAAAGTCATTGCTGTAGTAATTTCTCTCTCTCCATTATGAAACATTTGTGCTACCTTTGGCTCATCACATTATCATAATATGATTCGCCTAATGATCAATCAGTCACATACAACCTTTTCCTACTACTTATCTCACTTCCCCACTTACAAGTACCTTAAATCTTTGCTTTAAAACTCTTTGAAAGGCTCAAGAAGAATCAATCAAGAGTCAGTCCTTCACGCCTCCAATTCTCCTCCTTCCCTTTCCTCCAAGGTGAATAGAGCAGGCACTGTCTCCTACTGCTTCACCCAGATGCTGACCCTGAGACCACCCAAGACCTCCTTAATGTGAACTCCAGGGATAACCTTAGTCCTCATTTCATGGAGAGGTTGATCAGCAGCAGGTAACCCAGTTTCTTTCCCCCTCTGGGCTTCCAGAACCACGTACTCTCTTGCTTTCCTCCTGGTGGACTGGCTTGTCTTTCTTAATCTCCTTTCTGATTTCCTCTTTGCTCTTTGACTTCGTAAAATAGCAGACTGGGCCAGGGGACGCACACTTCCCCTTTGCTCACACTTACTCTGAGAGTTGCACTCACTCTGAGGGTACAGCACATATACTGGGATCCTGAATTTTATACCTCCAGCATACATTTCTCTCCTCGGCTCTACAGTCACACACAGAACTGCCTATGTCACATTCCCCACTGGATTTATCATAGGTGTGTCATATTTGGCGAGCACAGAGATGAACTCCTGTTTTTCACCTCAAGCTCACTTGTTATACTTGGCTTTGTATCTGGAGATTCCCTCAAAGCCTCAAGAGCTCATGGGACAGAAAAGATAAACCTTTTCTCCCTTATATTGTGGACCCTTTATACTGGGTCTCAGGAAAGAAAAAGAAACTAAACCAACACACACCACCTGTTGCCTTTTTAGTTGATGGGCAGTCACAGCCTGGCAATTAGCTAGGCAACAATTCTTGGTTTCCTTTTTAATTAACTTATGCTTCACATCTATCCCACTTTGATGCTGCATTGACATCATCTTTCCAGCATATATCCAGAAACTTACGAGGAGTGTCATCTGCTGAGCTCACCATCCTGGTTTAAGCCACTCTGGCCTTTGCCTCAGTCACTGCGCAGTATCTTGCCAGGTTTTCTTTTCTCTCCCAAGCCTTCTACAGGCTACTCTTAAGTGTCAAGATGGGGAGAAGGAGGAAATCGGTATGTGAGAGGCAACCAATGGTATCACACTCACATGATCTTATTTTACAAAGGAGAAAGCAGTCATGCACAAGTTAGCTTTTCTCTGTAGCTTTCCTAGACAGCAACTTACAAAATGGTTCACTGCACTCCAAATCCATATTCATCTGACTCTACGTTCTCTTATTTTCCTGCTACACAAGACATTCTCTCATTTAAGGAAAATGCCAGCCTTTGAAAGATTCTGTGTAAACAATTTGGTCTCTGCAACTGCTTGGCCCAAAATAATCATTTCATAAAAACTCTGATGATCATTAAAATTATTCCACCAAGCAATTTCAACCATTAGATTGTACTACCTGCACCAGGATGGATTTTCAAACTTACTTTAAATGTTTATATGGGTGCTTTCCTCTTACTGGCCACTGGAGTACATTCTGTCACATATATGTATCTTAGCAATCACAGTTTATTTATTATGGGTTACATGTTCTACTACCTATGAACTTCTCAGCAATTATTGCAACCCAAACCTTTTCTGCAGATTCTAAGGTCGTAGTCTAGGAAGCCTCTGAATAAGCATTAAGGAAAATGTTTCCCTTAACATTGGAAAGTGAAGCTAGAGTTCAACATCGCAGATCTGGATAATTCTTGTCTTGATAGCTCTTACTGGGATGGCAAAATCTCATCATGAGATAGAAGCAGCAAAACGCTTGTGCAGTATCTTTATCCCTTCTGTCCTCACGCTTTATAGCCTACTCTGAACAGCATGGCGTTTCTTCACAGTACTGTGATGTTTCCAATTTCTGTCCCTCACTGGATAATAGCTGCTCTGTGTGCTTCCCTTTCTCTGTGGCCTCACCCCTGACAGCTGCACTAGGCCTATGTCATTGCCACCGCGTTCATCACTGTCTCTGAGAAGTGATCTCCCTTTTGGCTCCTATGGTCTCATGTTAGAGACCATTAAAAGTTACCAGAGTCTGCTGCTCTGTTTCCTGTTTGTGGAATATTTATTTCTTTGTATCTTTGCTTCCCTACCTTATTTGGGTGTCCTGAATCCAAAGCCCAGCATGTAGTAATCATTTAATTAGAATTTGTGCATTTTAATTTAAAAAAAGAACATCAAAATACAACAATAGAATTCATGAATTGAGGAATAATTTGTCAATGGCCAAACATTGTTTGTATGTCCCAGTAATTTTTAATACAGAAAGCTGTCATTAGATGAATAGAAAACTCATTAGGCTGCGAGCTTTCAATATCAACTAATTATCTGAAAATTGCAGGATATTAGTCAGTTTAGATAATTATCTGATTTTTCTCAGCATTGCCACTTCACACACAGACCCACACACAGATGCACACACACACACACACTGCCAGCACACATTTTTTATCCCATGACTGCTTGTTCATTTATGTTACCTGACCTGTTTTTTCCTCTTGATTAGAAATAAGACTTGGTCTTTCTTCTTCTCTTAATTTTCCTCTTCCTTTTATGGGAACGACTTTTCCACCACTTCTGCTTACATGCGTGCTCAGTATTTTGCCTCCACAAGGCTGTGGATTCAAAGGTTGGGCTAAGACCAGGTAGGTTCCCAGAATAAAGAAGAATCTTTCACTGCAGACTTAGAAAGGAACAGCTGGTTCTGTTCTTCCTAAACCTAGACAGGCAGAGTGTAGGCTCAGTGAAGAATGACTGTATTCCTGATAAAGGCAAGCTTTGGGAAAACAGAGAGTGCGGTTCCTTCTTAGTTAAATGGATTACATAAGATAGAAGAAAAAAACTAAAATGGAAAGGGACGAAGGCCTTTCCACTTCCAAGCCACAAGCCCTGTGTACGCCACCATCACCATGAGGTTGATACTGGGGCTCAGCAGAGGAGCACAGAGCAAGACCGTGGTTCCCTGTTTCCAACTCAGAGGAGACTGCAGGTTGGCAGGAGCTGCGCTTCCACCCCGTGTGGCTGCACCTGCCACCCTACACCGGTGAGGGCAGGGTTGTCTCTCCTTTTCTCATCACAAGTTTTCTAAATCCATGTACCAGACAGCCTCATCCAAAAATCCTTCCCTTTCCAAAGAACCAAGTTGATGTTTCCCGTCACTACTTTCAGTCCATGGCATAACTAAGGATTACTTAAATTTGCTTGGATTAATCAACTTTTCCTGCTATTTTGTGTATGTATTTCGGGAAATGCAATTATTTCTTTATATCCTTAAGGTCAGCTCCATATTTAACCCAGGACAAGTTTAATAATTGTGTTCTTTCAGTTTAACAGCATTGACCAAGTTATAGGATTCAAATTTAGAAAAAGACTGTTTAACTATTCTTTGATAAAGGATCTGGTCTATAGGAAACACAAATCAGTTTTAATAATTACATCAAGCATAGCTGCCTATTTATTTAGATGTACAGTTGTGCTCTCCAGATAAGAGTTAGAGATCATGTTTGAACTGTCTGAGATCTTGGATTAACTAGGCTGTGTATGTACAGTATGAACAGCTCATATGCATGTGTGTGCACACGGGTAACCCTGCAAAGTGAGGGAAGGTGCTGTTTGTAATTTCCTTCTCTATTTTGTGGTCCTGGTTTTTCCCACGTCCTCAGTCTCCAGTAGACTTAGCAACCTATTCCAAACACGAATAAAAATTAAAATTAATTAATTAATCTTTTATTTATTTGACACAGGTTCTCATTATGCAGCTTGGACTCCTAGTGATCCTCCTGTCTCAGCATCCCCAGGGCTGGGATTATAGGTGTGCTGGGATTACAGGCTGGGATTACCATGATTGCATGCTGTACCGGGGATAAAGCCTGGGTCCTCGCATTTGCCAGGCAGGCACTTAGGCCGCCAAGCTATCTCCCCATCCCTGGATAGGGATAATTATGCAGATGTAAATGTTAGTGTTTTACTCACTGTTAAGTGATATGAAGAAAATTAGAGTCTGTTCAAGTGAAAAAGATGGCGATGGAAACTTGGAAGCCATGTCAAGATGCCTTTAGAAACCTAGAAGTTTCTTTTTCTAAAGGAGAAAAGCTTCAGGAAGAGGTATTAGCAAAGCACTCTCAGTGGCTTCCTGTACCTCGATGGCTTTCATGTAGAAAACAGGCGATTATTCCCCCTTCTGATAACAGATCCAGGATAAGTACGGGAAGTTATGAGCAGGTAAACTGTTACTCGTCAGAATGACTACAGCCTGTTTTATAATAGAAGGAGCATAGTTTTAGAAATTTATGCTTTTTAATCACTGCAAATATTTAAAGAGAAGTTAAATGTTCAGCAGGGTGAGGTGATTCTGAGTCACAGGTGGCATGTGACTTATTCTTTGTGTTTAGTACCCAGTCAATGCATTTTAACTGTTGAGACTTATCTAAAGAAAAAATTGTCCTGGTATCTTATAAAATACATCTAATTACTGTGTCTCATTTGTTACAGAGCATACCAAATACGTATCAAATATTTACTTCACTACATATGTTTGCAATAACCACTCTGCCCCAGATGTTGTGCTGAGTGGCAGAGATAAAACAGCTGATGCGGATAAATAAGGTTCTGGCCTTCTGGAGATGTTCTCCTGATGTTCTCCTCTAATTTGATAAGTATTAAACAAGAGTACTATTTAGCTGATGGGGGTGCTCAACGGATTCATGTGTGAAGAGATGGCTATAGGTAGGAGGCTCTGCAAAAACATAGAGCAAAGTTGAGTCGTGTGGGTTTTTAAATAAAGAAAAACTGGGGTTCGATACCCAGTGTACCCTATAGGCCTTGCCTCTGGGGCACATTGACATGGCAACTGAGACTAGGCATGGTGGTGCAAGCCTGTAATCCCAGCACTTGGGGGGCTGAGACAGGAGGATCACTAGGAGTCCGCTCTGTATGGTGAGACCCTGTAGACATGTACTAAATACCTACAAGAAAAGGAAAATGGTGGAAATGGCCATATATTAAAGGATTATCCCACTTTATCCCCCCCTATGTTTGGCAGATTTTATTTGTAGATGCTATGAATAACACAGTATGTTTTAATGGAATTTCTTATCATTCTACTGACATGGAAATTATACCACAGTTCTAGGATCTGCAGGTTTTTTTCCAAAGCTGCACCATTTTGAATGATATTTACTCTTACTCTGAACTTAGTAGTTACTTATTTTAGTAATCTGTAATGTATTGCTCTGAATGTCTTTTTCATTCTAGAAAGGTTGGGAGATATCAGGAGCTGTGTTTTCTTCCATTTCCATCATGAGACACATGCTAATTACCTTCCCAATTGAAACATATCATTTTTCATTGTTAAAGATGAAAATCTGACATCCACCTCTGCACCACTGTTCTCCCTCTGCTTTTCAAACCTCACAGTTATCACTGATTTTTATGACACATGCATGCTAAGAACACGCTGTTAAAAGCTGGAATTGTTCCTAATATATGTCTGCCTGGCACTCTGCTTTTCTTAATGTCATTCAGTAAAAATAGTCATTATTCCTTAACCCCAGGTTCACACAGGAACTTTTAAATTCATAACCATACTTTGGGTGATTCAAAAAAAGTCATAGGGACTGTATGTACTTGGCAAGTCGTCCTGATTCTGATTGAGTTGGACTCATAACCTTACATCAACAAACCACACTTGTTAAGAGCCCAACCCATCTTTTCAGGGGAGGATCTGGCTTAAGTTTAGGCTATCAGACTGACTGGGAGATTTCCAGAAAGTTGCAAAAAGAAAATTGTTGAAAGACAGTGTTCGTGTTTTTATGGTGCTTAAAATCAGGGTTAGAGGAAAATTCCTTATTAGGAACAAGTTAAAAACCCAGATTCATGGAAACAGAGAAAGCTTCTTCCAAAGAGGCATATTACATCAACAGATATTTAGGATGGCAGATAGGAAATGAAAAATACTGACTAAAATTGACTTATGCTTGGGTTTGTCTGCCCAGATTCATGCAGGAATTTAATCCCCTAAGTCTTATATTAGTAGTACCAAGAGATGTTAACGTTTAATCCTACTATAGTATTTAGAGATGGAGCCTTTGAAAAATGATTACATTACAGTAGATCATTAGGGTAAATTCTCCATGATTAAGTCCCGTTGGCTTTATAAATACAGGAGAAGAGACCACACAGTCATAGAGATATACACACACTTGAGCCAAGTTGTGGTGTAGCTGAGTAATGCCTTTGTCAAA
This sequence comes from Ctenomys sociabilis, assembly GCA_004027165.1. NCBI lineage: Eukaryota > Metazoa > Chordata > Mammalia > Rodentia > Ctenomyidae > Ctenomys > Ctenomys sociabilis. The sequence goes on along the minus strand of PVKA01003928.1, from coordinate 38,297 downwards.
GTCTGCACCATGCTGCTTGGACCTTGCACCTCAAGGGTTTTGAGCCAAAATAAACCAATTTCCTTTATAAACTAGCTTGCCTCAGGTGTTCTATTACAGTAATAGGAAACTGGCTAATGCAATATGGACTCCTCACTCAATCAAAAGGGCAGTTAAATGAAAATCAGGACCTGGTTCTTGGCCTCACTCACATTGTGAATGGAAAATATAAGCAAAAAGGACTATGAGGCCCTGCTTTAGTTACTGCCTCTGCCTTTAGTCCCTTGGTTCTCTAATGCAATGAAATTTAAAATGTTGCACATGACCAGCAGAAAGTTTGGGGCGGGACTACTAATGCACATTTGTGAACTCAGCCACTAATCCACTGAATCACAATGCTTAGAATGTTCATAAGGGAAGCAAGAATGTCACAGAAAATTTAGTCACTAATTAGGCTTACTTCTTCATTTTATTAAAACAACCCCGCCCCCAGAAACATGTCAACACGTATGTCAGAAGAGACAAGGTATTCTGAGGCAAATACAACTAGGTTTGGTCTCTATCTGTGTCAACGACCAGCAGTGTCATTTATGCAGCTTACTGCACTTAACTTTTCTAAAGCTAACTTCTCTCATCTTTTTTTTTTCCTCATCTTTAAAGTATAAGTGATAATAAGTTCTTATCAGGGAGATCTCAGGATTAAATAAGACGATGTAATAATAGAGTTCTTTAACTATAGAAAGAGATCATTGGATTGTATATCTATTATACTTCATTACAATATGAAGCTAGCTTATAATTATACTATTAGAACATCATCATCAGAATATCGGATCACACAACTGTCACTTGGAGAAGCAGGCTTAACATCTAGATGCGTAACTGACCATGATGATATATTTTCTTCCTTAATGTAGAAATAATATTGAAATTTCAGCCTGAGAAAGCATCTAACAAAAAACGTTCAACAATGACAATGTTGTTTTTAATGTAGCCAGAAAATTGCAGATAAAGATTTATAAAAATTTAAGTACCGTACAGCACAAGGAAGCAAATTCAGTGTGATGCTATCTTAGGAATTAATGATGTTCCTTCAGAATATTTTCCGAGTAAAATACGGAACAAGTGCAGCACACATACCAGTTCTTAGCTTGATTCATTGTGGCTGTTGTCTCCCTTCTGTACCCCAAAACATGGCAGATGGTCAGCCACACCGCCATTATGTAGGATGGGCTGAGGAGTGAAGGGACAGTTTATCTACAAACTAACAGAAGGACAGCTTTATGGAGCTGTATTTCAGTAGGGCAACAAGGTGGCAGGCTTACAATAATTTCAGCTTCTTTTGTACTGATAGAATTGTGACACACCATCTCTTAATCTTTCCTCTCCTCACCTGACATCGTCAGATATTACTAACATATGGTCATATGTATAAATTTTGCTAATAGGGATACATGGGGTATTGCAACACACAATTTGTCAGGCACAAATGGTTCTACATAGTTATTTTATTACATAATTCATCCATGCTACTGAGGAGAAAAATTACAAAAAAAGGTGCAATTTAAAAAGTAAAGCTATCTACTATCCCATAATATGCCAAATGGAGTGTTACACATCTATCATCCCAGCATTTGGGAGGCTGAGGCAGGAGGACTGCTGCGAGTTTGAGGCAAGCTTGAACTGCATAGAGAAACTATGTCTCAAAAAAGACAAAAACAAAACCCATAATACGAACTAATTACTGTTACTACTTTGTTGTTTATATTTATTGATGCTTTCAAGGGTATGGAAACTTGTACAAAGATAAAAACATACAGTTCTTAAATGCATTACACTATAATCCTTTACCAAAGCGAAATGAAACAAATATTTTTCATATATATATATATATATATATATGGTTTTTTATTTTATATTTTTTCCATAATTTTATTGAAGAACAAATAACGAGACAGTTTCAATCAAATTAGTAGGACAGTTTCAATAATTAATACATTGCATATGGTTTTCTTAGTGGTTGTTTGTTGTACAAGGTACAGACATGATATTCTATTTACAAACACTATTAGAGCAGATCCCTCTATTCATTGAATTAAGAGAATGCAGCTGTGTACCTATCTTTTTTTAAGAGGATTTATAGTACAGTTTCAATAATTAATACTTTTTACATTGTTATATATATATCACATGTTATGATAAATAATATACAATTACTATGGCTGTAAAAAGATGGCCCCAGACTTAGGTGGTTCCAAATGACATTTAATTCACAGTGCAGAAGTGATACGCTTTCAGCAGAAATTATATTTAGAATTTTGATCCTTCATCAGCCTAATGACATGAAGTCTGTCCTGTCTCACAAGGATGGACATAAACAGTGAGCCAAGGCTCCCGGTCAGCCAAGCAACCACATGGAGAAGCGAGGCCTATGTGCTATGCTGCTAACCTAGGGCGTTCTGTAGATGTCTTGGTTACTTTTCTCTGGTTGATTTTTTGTGTTTGGGATGAAATACCCAACACCTAAAGGGAAAGGCTGCTTTTGTAGCCCACAGTTTGTGGTAGTTTCAGTCCACCAGCAGCTGGGGTCAAGTCAAGGGGGCAGGGCACAGGGACTACAGTTCAAGCAGCAAGAACAAAGTGAGGGTCAAGCCTCTTTGCCTCCCCTGTATTGTATGTGTGTCGCCCACTCACACCATCTCTGCACCCTCCTCTTGCACAGGCTCAGGATGTTTACAAAGTGAGGATCCTGAGCCCCTGCTGAATCACTTAGTAAAGCTTCAAAACTTCTAAATTCTGAAGTGGACATAACTTACCATCCATTGCAGTAGACAAAGTGTATCAAGTGTATATTTTACACTTTAAAATAAGTAATACTTCTTTATTCTCCATGAGTTTATGAAGACATAATCCCATCATGAGCTGAGGGGCATCCGTAATTTTCTGACATTCCATTAGGCAGTGCCCCACTGGTTATTAGCCAAGCTGCCACTGGGTATTAACTCTCAGCTAATAGGACAGGAAGCTGTTTCCAAATTTCTTTCCATTATAAACATCCTTGTTTATTCACCTTGTTATACTGTTATTTTCATAGAAATAAAGAATTGCTGGAAATGGAATTACCAAATTAGAAATTCCATATTTTAAGATTTATTACACACTGCGTATTTAAAAATTCTTAGCTACTTTTCCCACTGCTGAGACAAAATACCCAATACCCAAGGTTAACGTAGGAAACTCACAGTCTATAGAAGTCTCAGGCCGTAGTCTGCTAGCTCTGAGGGGTATTGGAGCTATGGTATGGACAAAAGAGAAACAGTCCATGGTATGACAGCCAGGAGCAACAGGCAGCCTACTGTCTTTCAGTCTTTTTTTTTTTTTTTTTTTTTTTTTTTTTTTTTTTTTTTTTTTTTGTCTTCAGAACCAGGGATTGAACTCAGGCCCTTTTGCTTGCCAGGGAAACATTTACTCCACGGAGCCATCACCTGGCCCCACTACAAGCCTTTTGATTGATGTTGCTCTACACAAAATGAGGCTTCCATTATCCATACTGTTAATCCCAGTGTCATAAATTTAAACTACATTCACATGCTTTGATATGGATATGATTTGGTAGTGTTTCATATGTTGGAAATTTGATTCCAAAGGTCACACCTTGATGGTATTAGAGGTAGGGCCTTTGAGACACTATAGATTGTGAAGGCTGCGCTTTCATGAATGGATTAGCCCAGGATTTGATTCATACATTGTAGAAACTGCAGAGTTCTTACAAAGGTTATCTTTTTCTAGCAAGATTGCTCTGTCTCACCATGGATGCTTTGTTATATTAAAATAAAGAGGGAAAACTTACCCAATGCCTTCACTACGTCCTTGGACTTCCCAGCCCCCAGATTCATGAGCTATATAAACCTTCATTCTTTATAAATTGCCCAGTATCTTGCATGTTTTTAGGAATAGAAAATACACAAAAACACCAGATATCGGCTCCATCCTTGTCCCTCCTCTCCAGCCTTTGACCCAAGTCTACCTGGATACAGAGCTGAGTACCTTACCAAGATCACCATTCTACCCTTTCTAGTGAATTTGCATCTGCATTTTTATTCATTCTCAAGGTTATTTTTGTATCCCTACAACATAACACTCTCAATCTAAACAATCATTTGATGCAAAAATATTGGAGAAAAAATCTTGATTTTCTAAATACTTTGTAGGCCACAAAGGAATGCAGAGAAATAAATTGCATATTATGGTTAAAAGTACTACAAAATTCCCCATAAATAACCCATCATCCCTTAGCTCTACCCCGTCTGTCAAGTGGCAGAAGGTATTTTCACTGTCATTCACTTTCTTTTTTTTTTTTTTTTTTTTTGTCTTTTTTGAGACAGGGTCTCGCTATGCAGTTCAGGCTGGCTTTAAGCTCACTTTGTAGCTCAGGCTGGTCTCGAACTCACAACAATCCTCCTGCCTCAGCCTCCCGAGTGCTGGGATCACAAGCATGCGCCACCACGCCCGGCTGTCATTCACTTTCTTGAGTTCCCAGAATTGATAACTGACTCCTCTTTTGAGTTTTCCTTTAGACACTAAAAAGTCTCATCTCCTCTTCATTTATAAATAATTTATTTATAAATAATTTAGCAACAATGATGCTCCTTTGAGATGGTAAATACAAAAGCACCTCATAAAACTGAATTAATATGCTATGGAAAGGTATCATCAATATTCCCTGACAGGGCCAGCCAAATACCTGCAAACAGGCACAGGGGTTTGGGGTTCAATCCCTGGGCCTGTTGTGCTGGCCCCACTCCCGAGGCACACTGAGATGGCAACTGAGGCTGGGCACAGTGGGTGCGTATGTAACCCCAGCTCTTGGGAGGCTGTAAACAGGAGAATCACTACAAGTCTGATCTAGTAGTGAGACCCTGAACACCCTGTGCACCCTTTCCTAAAATACAAATAAATAAATAAATAATAAAATAAAATGAAAAATCTCTGACAGAGAGTACCAGCCGAATGGCTACAAACATTGACATATCACCAGTTATGACTGACAGATGCTCAGTGATACCCCTTGAAGGAGATTTTCTGCACAATGGCAGTCAGTTCCAGGGTAACATTTCACCTCTCCTGACTCTTGAATCAGAGAGACTATGCCACTGGATAGACAAGCTTTTGGGTCTACTTTTAATCTCCGTTCTCTTAAAACTGCAAACTGACTGTCTCACAATTTTCTTTTATGAACCTACTGGCTTTTCTCTTAGCATCTTATCTTTTTTACTTTATTAAAGCTTCAAGTAGCCGGGCATGGTGGCACATGCCTGTAATCCCAGCACTGGAGAGGCTGAGGCAGGAGGATTATTGTGAGTTCGAGACCAGCCTGAGCTACAAAGTGAGCTTAAGGCCAGCTTGAATTGCATAGTGAGACCCTGTCTCAAAAAGA
>PVKA01003928.1:0-32781 GCA_004027165.1 Ctenomys sociabilis | reverse complement strand
TCTCTGTCTTATGATACCTCTGTAGACAATGGTGTCTCACATGTATACAGAGTTGTCTACTGGGAAACATAAAGCTTATGTTATCCCTCTCATTCTCTGACCTTCCTGATAGAATTTAAAATTCCACAGTAACCTGCATAAGCATTTAGAAGTCCTACCTAACAGCAAATAATATAAACCTATCAAGTAGACTAAAAGGAATTGTCTTTAACTATCTCATTTGGCAACTTATGCTGCCTCATGATGTGGGGTACAGCTAGCTGTAGTAAATTTTTTAAACCATGTTACTCGTATATGGAAGTAGGTTGCTAGATGTCTTCCCAAGTATGACAAAAAATCTAAAACTTTACATAGAATTGCTTGTCATAGATTATAAAGTTGAAAAAGATTTTTATACATTATTAACAATAAATGAAATAAAATTTTCATTTTTGCTATGAAAGAGAATATTACAAAATCTTTTTTATGGAGAAGTGTTAAAAATAATGTACCACCAATATATGGGGAGTAACAGTAACACACAATTGTACATTTCACACACTATTTTTCTGAATTTTAAGATGTGTGATATTTCTCAGATCTATAACTTGTTATTTCTTGTTCATAATATCTACTTTTTATATAATTTTCATAAAATACCCTCAAATTGTATAAGTTTCAGATCCTCCTGAAACCACATTTTGTTAAGTAATATCTTAGTTCCTTTGTCATAGGAATATAGACCATTAAATCAAGTGCCTCTCTGGATAACAGAAGTCAGGTATTATTATTAATCTTGTAAAATGAGGAATTCCTTTTATTTTACCTATTCCTTTCATTTCACTACCACTTTTATCAATGAACACAGTCACAATTGTGTGACATCTACAAATACAGTGGTTCCTCTGCCTCAAGTGGAACAGGGCCCAAGGAAGGAGAGAAGAAATAGAAACTCATAGTTATGCAACAGTTTAATGACTGCTCAAAAGCAGATAAGCACGTAGGATTCCCCAGAGCACAGAGATGGGAAAGGGCAATTCTAAACTGGGAATTCAAGAAGAGTATCCTAATAAAGGAAAGAACTGAACTGGACATGAAAGACGCTTGGTGTCCTAGCCGGGGAGGGAGACAAGATCCTCAAGGAGAACCCAAATGGTTAATTTCTATAAATAAAGTATTGAAGTCATCTTCCCCCCACCCCAGAAGTCATCTTAAAAAATATGGTCAGTTAGAAAGTAGAAGCAAAGAAAAAACAAAAAGAAATCACTCCAAAACAGCTGAATCACTACCTTCTCAGGAAAGTAAGTGAATGATAAGCTCTAAATCATATCTTCCAATGTACCAAGCAGTTGTCAACCTTGAATACCAAGAGCTCATGCTTCATTGAGGCATCTAAACACTGAATCCACCAGCATTTATTAGCTGTGTCACCTGGGAAATCACAGTTTTTAAAACCTCATTTTCCTCATCTGTTAAATGATCATGTCAGTATGCATGCATCAAAATCTGTCATGACTAGACCAAGTATGCATGATACAATATAATGCTAAGCAAATGTTATGTTGCCATTAAGTGAAGCTAACCTATTCAAGTTGCTCTAACACTGAAGTTAGATGTGCATTGCACATTATCATGGGGATGTCAGCACCTGTCGGCCAAAGACAAGCTCGAAGCAGGAATGTTCTTGCATGTAACCAGGGCATTCCAAAGAATTCCAGAAATGCTCTTGCCATTCTCTGTCACACCCCTTTAAGCACATACTAAGGCAAGCAAACCACCCAAGTATTCTATATTAGAAAGGTACACACAGGGGACAAAGGCCAAGAAGTAAATCCCAGTGGAGGGAAAAACCCAGATGGAAGAAGTAAGCACTAAACTTTCTATGATATAAGATGTGGATTCAAATACATCCATGCAAAAGCTAAAGTCTCATCACGTGTGGGCATGGGAGGAGCACTACCATGGTGGGCTACTTGATGCTCATTAGGGATCACTTCTTAGACAACTGCACCTGAGGCCAAGGTTGCATGCTCCCAGACTTAATAGAGTTTATGTTCAAAGGTGCTATATCTGTACCTTGAAGAAGGGTCATCAATGCCCTTGACTTAATTAGGAGCAGTTAAACTGTGAACTGTGCTATGTCCATTCGATTTGTCACTTTAGAAACAACAGGCAAGTATTTAGTCCTTATGATCCTGGGGACAGTCATGTCAGTATGCATGCATCAAAATCTGTCATGACTAGACCAAGTATGCATGATATAATATAATGCTAAGCAAATGTTATGTTACCGTTAAGTGAAGCTAACCTATTCAAGTTGCTCTAACAGATAATATGTCTGTTCTCATATCATAAGCCAGAATCTTAGTTTTTGTGACTAGGAATCCTGGGATTGTTAATATTTGCAAACATAACTGTGTTGTCTTGTCTGCAGTAGGATAGTGTTGCCATCAGTTCTAGGTCTGGAACCTGAAAGCTGGATTTGACTCAGTGTTGCCTATTATCATAGGAGAATATTTAAAAATTATTCATGAAGTATTCCTCATCACAACAACCCCAACCAATAATTTCTTATAAGACAAAACAATGGGCCATGATAGGAAAGGAGACAAATCACTGCTTGATGCAGCATTCACATGAAATGAAAGTTGTGTTGTCCTATTAGAAGGAAACAGCAACATACATCTCATATATGAGACTAACACCGAAACCAGATAGTAGATATCAGGGGCACATTCTGGGAAGCCTTCTGTCACACTTACACATCTGGTGGCCACCTCTGAGAACAAGCACTGGTAGATTTACAGACTTCTGATTACCAAACTGAATAATCGAAACAGGGCACCATCTGGGAGCAAATGATCATAGAACATCTGTAGGGGAAAAATACTATATGAATGGCCACTTTTGTGACCCATCAGAAGATCATTATATGGTGGTATTAGATTCAACCTTTATTAAAAATACCAAGAATTTGAGAAAAAAATATTGCCTTTAGGAATATTGTCTTTTAAAGGGCAGAGATAACATTACCCTTTACATAGCCACATATCTTTAATCTTATGTTTACGCTCTAGTTCAATACTAACAAATACACATTTCCCAAAAGTGCACCAGGAATCAAACTCAGGGTCTCACACTTCCCAGGCAGACACTTTCACCACTGAGCTATATCCCCAGCCCTCAAAAGTGTTTTATTGAGGCAACTATAAAGGCTTTCTTTCTCTTCTCTATCCCCTTGTTTAAGGCCACACCTAAATCATGATTGAATAAAGGTCAGTATTTGCACTAATTTTCAGATAGCTTGAAACCCTGGCAGCTGGGGTTCAGTTTATGCTATGCCTGTCAAATCTGGGACACACAGCAGTCCAGATAAATTTTTAAATAAAAATTTGCACTTATTACAGAAAGTTAGGTCTGAGAGTGTTGATACTTATAGCAGTGTTACCCAGGTCATTTTACTGATAGTGAGTATGGTAGTATTTATCCACATGCATTCACATGAAATGAAAGTTGTGTTGTCCTATTAGTGGTAATAGGACAGTGGTAAACACAAGCATTGTACATCCAGAGATAACTGTCTGGGGATGGGACAGGAGAGCAAAGTGAGATGGGTAATCCAGATGCCTAGGTCAGTGGTTACTATGACACACATGCCACAGCCAGATGTTAGTTATCATCAAAAGCTCTAAAGTTTTGTTCATCGTGGCCTATCACCTGGACTTCATGGGTCAGCATCTACCCACATCAAAATGGCAAAGGTCCTTGGGTACCATGGTACTTTGAGTGATAAAATAGAGGGCTACAAATCCATATTATGTAATGTCCTAAAAAGAAAAAAAATCACGCACATAGCAGTAGCAGGTGCTCAAATAACATTTGTTATTTCACTCTGGAACCCAAGAATGAAAAAAATGAGCTATCCTATCAATTCACACCCTTTAAGAGCTGAAAGAAGTCAAGCCAAACCTAATACTTAAAGGAAACTGGATTTTTATAATTCCTCTCTCTCTCTCTCTCTCTCTGTCTGTCTCTCTCTCTCTCCCTCTCTTTCTCTCTGTGCCATCATTCATGATACAGGAAAATATAGAATACACTGTAAGTAGGTAAATATTCTGTGAGTTTTTCCAATCTTCTGAGAAATGTTTTTAAGAGTTACAATGACAGTGTAGTAGAAACAGTAAGAGTTACTTTGTGGTTGATTTCTGCAGAGACCTTGCAGGCTGGGACACATCTCTAACCACTTTCTGAAATGCTTGCTCCAGGGATTCAGATGCTGTGACCTTAGCTGGAGCAAGCAGCCCACATACCATCTCTGTAAGCTTGTAAACAAAAACATCTAAATGGCTTGGAAGGGAAATAACACCACCCATCTGCAACTGCCACTGATATAAAGCAAGTGTGGAAGTTGGAGACCATACAAAGCATTTTAATAGCTTCCCAATAATAGCTGTGTTCAAGGCATTAGTCACAGCTCTTAAAGTAATGAATAATTACTGCTATTCTCTGTGATGCAGCCAGCCTCATGATTATAGATATGGTGAACCTTATGGGGATAAGGGGCTTTAGATGGAGTGCCCGACCATACCAACAAACTGTTAATAAGTGTTCTTAAGTAAGGCAAACCCAACAAGAAGTATAATACTATCACTGATTCACCAACTCCAGCTTTATTTATTTGCTGAGTATTATGCTCTGTGTCTAGATGTCCTCTCAAAGCTCCATGCAGTCATAGGCAGTGAGCTTTTTCAGAGGTGGCTGAATCTTGTGTTCGCAGTTGATTCATGGTCCAGTGCTGGAATTAAGAGTACAAGCACTACAACCAACCCCAGGGTAGGTATCCTGCATACAAAATAAATGAAAGAAGGGAGCCTGCCTTTCTTTTTCCTTTTGTTGTCTTCTATTGCCATGAATTGTGGCCCCTTAGCCATGTACCACTCTACCTTAGAGCCACCAATTATGCACTGAAACCTCTATAAATGATGAGCTCAATAAATCTTTTTCCCTCTTTCACTTTCGATGTCAGGTATTTTATCTCAGCAGTGAGAAAGGTAACTGAGACACCATGAAATATAGTATCTTGTAAATTCATAATTATTTTAGAAGCTTAAAGTATCCATATATACATACTTCACAAAATTATATTCATATGTCTATACTAATGTCTCTTTATTAATGTTTCTTCAATATCTCTAATATACCTAATAAGAAATTTCTCATTAATTAATTAATTCATTCATTCATTTATAGTAATGATTCCATAGGGTTCTGCACAATATAAGAACACAAAATTTGGGACAACATTCATATAGATACTGCACCTGAGGCAGTGCCAAGGTGGCTCTGGATGAAAGAAATGATAATGGAGAGAAAGAAAAGAATCAATTCTTTAGAGTAGATTCTACCCCCAAGGTAGTACAACTCTTGTTGAATGAAATTAACCCCCATTCTACCTCTTCGATTGATAGATTTCTGCACTTGTCCATTTCCATAGTAATATTTCTACATGTTTTACTGTGAGCAACATTCCACAATTATTATTTTTTTTTTTTTGGTGGAACCAGGGATTGAACTCAGGTCCTTGCACTTGCCAGGGAAGCTCTTATTCCACTAAGCCATCTCCCCGGCCCCTCCACAATTATTATTGAAAGGCCTTCCAATTTTAATGATCCTGACAACTGAAGTATCAACTGTTGGATTTTATTTTTAATAAAACTTCAATAGTACCTTCAATACAAAAAAACTTGGAAGTTAACAGTAATAGTATATTTGTTTTCAAAATAGTATATCTGATTTGAATAATAAATTCTATAAATTTGAATACACAATTTTGTAATATCAAAGTATTTGCTCTTGAGTAACTCAACGAAATTCCTCATTTTATGTAGGACACTTGAAACTTGGAGACTGATCATGCAGATTTCAGTTCTTATTTAATGGCATCATTCAACTACTGCACATGAGAAATGAAATTCTCTAAGCATATTATGTGTTCTGATGGTTGAAACATACACAAAACAAAACAAATGTGTTCTAGACCTCAACATAATTTTCATGGTAACCACAAAGCTAATGAACATAATTGACTAGAAGGTTAAGAATAAGCTGGGTACTCAGAAAGCTGATCCTGCCAGAATTGTCCAGCATCTAGGATATCAGAGAAATTAGACATATTTAAATTTTAAACCCCTTATGAAAGGATGAATGAATGTACTTTATAAATGGGGTGGTTTGGGGTCATGCTCCACGCAGCATATGGCAACAGTGGGCAAGATGCTCCATGAAGTGCAGTGGCTCTTTGATTCATTTTCAATTAATTAATCAGGTTAACAGATTTATATTTCCTACCTTACAAGGTAACTATTTCTACTTCGTCATTCCAAGGTACACATTAATCACCTAACCACGAAGAATAGAATGATTACATATATAGAATACAGCCACAAATCCTAAAAGCTCAGCATATCAATAGAGATTCTGCATCCCAGTCCCAAGGAAGAGTCTATGGTTACTTGAGCTAAGCCTACTGGGTCATAATGGGCCTGGAATAATTCCACCTCCTTCCCAATATCCAATTTGTACTTGAATTATGTCTGAGTCTGGAGAGAAAGCAAATTATTTACAATGGATCATAAGATTCTGGAAAAATTAGAGCATCATTTCATCTTATTTGTCCTAATCTCTTTTATTTGTCCTTTTTATCTCTTTTATTGTATAAAGTACCAGTTTCTCTCCTTTTTTATGCATATCTTTAATAACCTTAATTTATCTTATATATTGTCATATATTGGTTATTTAAACCTAAATACAAAAAATCTAATTGAAAAATCTGAATCTCAAATTTTATTTTTTTAATTAATTAATTAATTAATTTGTTTGGTATGGTGTCTCACAATGCATCTCAGATTTGCCTGTCTCAACCTCCTCAGCACTGGGATTATAGGTGTGTGCCACTGTGTCCAGTTTCGGTGGTTGGATAAGGGTTGAGCCAACAGAACATGCTGGTACTGAGATCAAACCCAGATCCTTGCGCTTGCCAGACAGGCACCTAGGCTGCCAAGCTATCTTCTCCAGCCTTATATACAATTTTAGTAACATCAACTTTAAAAATATAATTAAATCTTATTAAAGCACATTATAAAATAATCTGCATCAGGATTTTGAAAATAGTAGTTAATGGGTAGAACTCTCACCCTAACTTTACATTCTGATATCTGTGAATTAAGCAACTACACTGAGGACAGCAGTGTGTAATGCTACAACCATGCTTGAAATACCTATCATTTTGATCTTCTAAGTGTATACTGCTTCTAATGGGATATCAATTATTGCTATAGTCTCTTTAAGATAAATGCTTCTAAAATCACCTTGAGAACTGAGAATTGCAACCATACTTCTAGCATACCAGACATGTATGTGTCAGTTTTACAAAAACAAGGTCAAATAGTGTTGGCACTATGTATTGAATCCAGAGTCCTAGCACTGAGCTATATTCCTGGCCATTTTTATTATTTTTGCTTTGAGACACAACCTTCTTATTTCCCCAAGCTGGGCTCCTACTTGTAACCCTCCTTACTCTGCCTCCTGTAATGTTGGAGCAACAAGCACGCACCACCGTGCCCAGCTATTTATTAAATACTATAATAAAAATACTGAAAAATAAAGCAGCTGCCATCATCCATTAACTATATTATATCTTTGACATGGGTCCCAAGACAGTTCTTTTACATTTAATGTGGCTCAGGCCAGCCAAAAAGTTGGATAACCACATTGTAGTGAAGGAAGGTAGAAAAAAATGTCAACTAGTCAATGTATAATGGATAACATAGCTGCATTTGGAAAGGCATTATATGGGAGATAAGCTCAGGAAAGAATTAGATAGTTTGGGACACTTTAAAATAAAATTTATCTTAGGAGTCAGACTTCACTGAAATAGCAATATTTCCAAATTTCTGCAAGGGTCATGATATCTTGGACATTAAGCAGAATGCCACTGTTTCTTTGAATCCAATAGTAAAATGTCATTCATTCATTTATCTTTAAACCAAGATTACTCATATTGGATGGATGAGGAACAAGAGCTAGAATTGGAGAGAGAGAGAAAAATTAATGAAAGCATTACCACAGGCTTTCAGAAAATGTTTTTGAGAAAGCGGTTTAAAAATTACACTACCACTATGGCAAACAAGATAAATGATAGTAGATGATAGATTAGATAGGTAGGTAGGTAGATAGATAGATAGATAGATAGATAGATAGATAGATAGATAGATAGATAGATAGAGTAAATATTAAAGCCTCTGTTAAATTTCAAAGGAATATTTTTGAGAGATTTGTGAATTTACATCAAGGAGGAAAATAAAACTATTATCTTACAACTTTCTTCTCAGGGAAGAGAATATAAATCCAAACACATTATTTAAAGACATTTGATAGACCAACTATAGACCTTGGATAAAGGGACTTTGAGAGAGTGATCTGGTACTAATTTCTGTGAGCTGAACTTAACTGGGAGGCAATGCATGAGAGTCATTGTTTAGCATCAGTCCACTTAGGCCTCAAAAATCTCCATAAGAGAAACCTTATGGGGAATTTGTGTTCTTCACAAAACTTTGTGTTCTTCAGATTCTGAAAGGAGTGATCTTGGACTTGGTGACTCATGGAATTTCCTACTTGTCCATGATATAGCTTTAGTCACCATGAAGGGCACATGAAAAGCAGCAAGAACCTGTTTGGAGATAGAGCAAAACACATTGTGTAGGTGACATCTGGTAGGACTAGGAACCAGGGAAGGGGTGAAAATTTCCATAGTTCAGCTCTTCAGAGACTACTGGACCAGAGGAAAACCTTAATAAGAAGAACTTAGGAGTCCTAAAATAAGAATCAGGAGATACGGGTTCTGAAATGAATTCTTGCATATAGGGAAAGCTATATACTTCGGATTTCATCCATATATTCTATAAAACCAGGGAGTTTGATTTAGTTGGACTTCTAACACAAATATTACACAGATCAAGAAGTCAGTCCAGTTGAGAGCACCAAGCAGAGTGGAGGCCGTCACCAAGTCCATGGCTTAGTCACTTTACTCATCATTGAGACACAAAGTAAGACACCCACAACTCAAAGGAGAAGAGATTTATTCTGGCTTATGTTTTTAATCCAGAGTTCACTGGCTCCAAGGCAGAACAAAATATGAAGGAAAGATCTCATGGCAAAAATCTACTCACATCACAGAGGCCAGAAAACAGACAAGGGAGGATCCAGGGACAGAGATGCAGCCTCCTGGCCATGTCCAGTGATCCACCTCTTCTGATTGGGTCCTGAGGTGAAATATCTGAGATGAATATACACTTTTCAGATGAAGAAATAAAAATGGAAAGTAAATATATGAAAACATGTTCAACATCATTGGTCATTTGATAAATGGTCATGCCCCTAACAGCATGCTGGGGATTCTGGAGGGTGCTTGGGTCATCCTGATCGTGTCCGCATGATCCAAGCAACCTCCAGAACCCCCACCTCTGAGTGTATGAGAGGTTGGGGGAACATCCCAAAGCACAAGCGTCATCCAGTGAAGAATTCATACCCTTCCAAAGGGGAAGATGCTATATATTCCTGATGAGCAATGGAGCACAGTAACACAGGCTAACAGTTGCCAAAGCTAGGGAAGCTAGAAATACAGAAAAAGTAGCATTATTAAAGTTATCATACATCATTAAAGCTTACTTTTAGCACAAGGGGTTGAACCCAGGACCTTCACCCTAAGATATGCCTCTGTGTTATTACTTCTCTTCAAATTTTAAGACATGTCTTATTGCTAAGCTGTCCAGGTTGGGCTCAGACTTGTGCATGCCATCAAGCCCAGTTGAAGGAAGATGTAATTTGGTTAAAGCAGATTACTCACAGATTAGAAAAATTGCTTCACAACTAACTTAATTTTTTTATGGAGAAGGACGCTACCTTTACTCCTATTCAGTATACTTCTGTAAACATTATCCAGAGCAAGTAGACAAGAGAGATAAATAAAAGGAATAAGAGTTGGAAAAGAAGAAGTGAAATTATCATTATTTGCAGATGACATGATATTCTACATAGAGGATCCCCAAAACTCCATTTACAATCTTGTAGATTTAGTAACCAAATTCAGTAATATAGCAGGATACAAGGTCAACACCCCAAAATCAGTAGCATTATTTACAAAAGAATAAACACACTGAGAGAGAAATTAGGGAAATCATACCTTTCACAATAATATCCAAAAAAATGAAATACTTAGAAATCAATCTCACAGAGGAAGAAAAAGATTTATGCAGTGAAAATTATAGTACTCTGAGAAAAAGAGATTGAAGAGGATTTCAGAAAATGGAAAGATATTCCATGCTCCTGGATAGGAAGAATCAACATTGTGAAAATGGTCATGCTCCAAAAATTGTTATACAGATTCAATGAAATCCCAGTTAAAATACAATTTGAATACTTCACAGAGCTAGAGAAAATTTTCCTCGATTAGAAATTCAATTGGAACCAGAAGAGACCCAGAATATCAAAAAAACAATCCTGGGAAACAAAAGAAAGGCAGGAGGTATCACAATCCCTGACCTGAAATTATACTGTAAAGCTGCTGTGCTAAAATCAGCACGGTATTGGCATAGAGACAGACCTGAAGATCAGTGAAACAGATTATGGGATGTAGTCACAACTACAAACACATTTAGCCACCTTATCTTTGGTTAAGGGACCAAACATATTCACTGGAAGAAAGATAGCCTCTAATAAATGGTGCTGACACAAGCTATAGAGCCCTTGGTTGTTTTATTTTATTTTTTTGGAGGAACCGGGGATTGAACTTGGGTCCTTGCGCTTGCCAGGCAAGCGCTTACTCCACTGAGCCATCTCCCCGGCCCCTTAATAAATGGTGCTGGAAAAACTGGCTTTCCACACGCTGAAGACTAACATTAGCCCTATGTCTATCACCATGCACTAAACTAAAGTCAAAATGGATCAAAATTTAAACATTAAAACAGAAAGACTAAATCTTATGGAGCAAAAGGTAGGTAGAAATCTTAAATACATAGTGGTAAGTAGAGAGTTCATGAACAAAAACCAAACTGCACAGAAAAACCTTCAAAGAATCAACAACTGGAGTCTCATCTTTCTGAAAAGTTTGTGTACTTCAAAGGAAATCTCCAATAGATTATAAAGAGAACCACAAACTGGGAAAAAATTATAGCCAACTATATCTCAGAAAAAGGCCTTCTATCTAGAACATATCAAGAATTAAAAAAAAATTAGGTCCCCAAAATCCAAAGAACCAGTTCAAAAATGGGCATCTGAGATGAATATACACTTTTCAGATGAAGAAATAAAAATTGAAAGTAAATATGAAAACTTGTTCAACATCATTGGTCATTTGATAAATGCAAATTAAAACAGCACTGGGATTCCATCTCACCCCAGGAAAAAATGTCAAATATCAAGTCAGCCAATAACAAATGCTAGAGGGGCTGTGGGAGGAAAGGAACCCTTCCCTCCACCATTGATGGGAATGCAGACTGATACAATCTCTATGGAAATCAGCATAGAGATTCCTTATAAAGCTAGGACTGGAGATCCTATTCAAGCCAGCTATTCTTCTCCTGGGTATTTTTCCAGAAGAACTGAAAACATTATGCTACCTCTGCATGTGTGCACCCATGTCTATAGCAATGCAATTTGTCATAGCTAAATCTTGGAAACAACTCAGATGCCTATCAATTGAGAAATGGATAAAGAAGATGTGGTATTTTTACACAATGGTGTATTATTCAGTGATAAGACAGGATAAATTTGAGACTTTCATTGGTATATGGATTCTATTGGAGACTATATTCTTTTTTCTTGGAATTTTATTTTTTTAATTAATTTTGATAAACAAATAGCAGTGAGACAATTTCAAAACCGATTAGTAGGACTAGAAACCATATTCTTAAGTGAAATAAATTAAACCCAGATGTACAAACATCATATTGTGTTTTTAGGTGAGAACCCGATAGAGAAAATAAAATCTGAAGGGTACAATAGATACTGGGAGAAGGGAATGAACCTGTTCCAAGGGAAGCCGCTGCTGAGTTGAGGAGGACAGGAGAGGTAGCGAGGGAAAGAGATTTATCTACGGATGTAAGCAGTATGGTTTGAACAACTGTACTGTGGATTTCTGCTGCTCTGTGGAAAGGAGCACTTATTGCTTAACTTGTTTTGTCTCTCTTTTTTCCAATTCTTTCACCTTTTTCTGTTCTTAATTTCTCATATATTTTTTCTTGTTCCAATTTTACATGCATATACCTGGTAATATGAACAACTAGTTGGAAGACAAACACCAAGCATTACAGCAAATACTGTGAAATTCAGATTATTTCATTAAGTGAAATTCTGTATTACTTGTAATTTTTTATTTTAACACTATTCAGTACTCTCCTTGAAAAATTAAAAAAAATATTTGGGGGAATTTTTAATTTTTTTATTTTTCAAAGAAAAAAATAGAAACGATGCAGGATTTTGCACAACAAACTGATAATTCGACAATGTGTGTTATATTGCATGTCGTTGCCCTCAAATCAGTTGTTCAGATTCCCAGACATAAGTGTGTAAAATTGGTCATCACTTTGTTTCCCAAGCAGCGAATGAGAGTTGGTACAGTGTGGCCCTGGGATCGTCCCCAGACAGTCAGATAATTAGCGTTAAGGTAAATCATTTCTAAGGATTTTCCCATCTTTACAAATAAATTTAAAGTTACTACCTGATAAAGGACATTTTGTTTCCTCTAATAGAATCTATTTTTTTCTTTTCTCACATTTCAAAATGGTTGAGAATGATCTCCTGTACGCCCTCTTTTCTCGAGGGCGTATTTGTTTTCTTTCTCTATTCCACTGAAACTGTCTTCCTGATGTTATCCACCACTTCCAGGAGCAAACCCAAGAGGCAATTTCTTTGCCCTCATTCTTGAGTAATTTGTAGCAACTCAAGCTATTAATGTCACCACTTTTGTAAGCTACTCTCTTCCGCTTTTTCATGCTTCCAATCCTTTGTCCGAGAACCTTTTGTTGCCTCTTGTTTTCTACTTCCTAAGTGTACCAGAACCTGGTGCTCCCTCCAGGTTCTATTCCCAGCCCTCTGTTACTCACTTTAAGTTCTGATCATGAGACCTGACCTATATCTTTTGCTCCAAAGCTCATTATATTCCCATAATATCTCTCCATCTGCCTGAGCTGTGGCTCTCCATGACTTGAACTATCTTGTTCACTCCAAGAACTCCAGATTTACTTAAGATATTCCCCTAAACTTCTCCTTTATATCCTGTTACTCTTGTTATGAGATTTCATATCGATCTTGCATCATTCCCGCACTTAGCATGAGTAAGTCATCTTTGACTGGCTCACTGTCGCCAAGCTCACTTAGCTCCTATTTACATTACAGGGAACACTCGTGTCTTCCTTTCTTGTGCTTATCATTCAGGACTGGTACACGGACTCCACAGTCCTTACTTCCTCACTCATATCACTAGCATCACTTGCCACTTGCTTCACTATTATCACAGAGAGACAGAGAGAGAGAGAGAGAGAGAGAGAGAGAGAGAGAGAGAGAGAGAGAGAGAGAGAGAGAGAGAGTGAAAGGCAGAGAGAGAGAGAGAAACAGAGACAAAGACAGAGAAACAAATCTTTTTAAATTACTCAGACCAAAATTATTATTTTCCCTGCTCAGAGAAATATTTTTCAACACTGCTTCCTCACCCAAAGGTCATAAAGGATTCTCCAATGTTAACTTCTACCTGCTGTATTGCCTGCCTTTCATGTGTACCTCTAAAATTAGCTTTATATATGATATGAAATAGGGGACCAGTTATTCTTTGAAGGATAGATACATGGCTTTCTCCTAAAAGTTTTAATATCTGCCCTTCTCCTTTGTTTTTAATGCAGGATCCACTTGATAATAAATTAAGACTCATTTGGTGGGAGCTGCTTTGAAGGACCTCATTTCTAGCTCACTGGCTTGTTGGTGAGTGCCTATAGCAATCCCATACTAATTTAAGCCATTAGAGAATTTATAGTAAACCCTCATCCAGTAAAGATCATGCTTTTGTGTATCTTCATTATTATCTGGCATATTCTAAATCCTTTCTGCTTCCATATAATTTTTTTTGAAAACTATAATAATGCTTTAATTTAAAACAATATTACTTTAAAAGCTACCCTGTCATTGATCTTCCTTCAGATACCTGTCCACACCCTGGCAAGATGAGCACTTCCTTGGCAAGTGCAAGGGCCTGAGTTAAATTCCCATTTCGACCAAAAAAAAAAAAAAAAATTGAACAAACATATGCTTGTCACTTTCTGAAGCAGTCCTGACTTGTTCTTTTACCGGTGTCTTTAGCTATGTTTTCTTGTCTATGTTGATGTCATAAATCAATGCAGAACCTTTGCCATTCATATCATTTTGACATTAAAAAGAGGCAGAAGGAATGGTGTGTGGATCTGTTGAGATAAGCGTTGTGCTTATCTAAGGTGCTTCTCTAAGCCCATCTTGCTCCATGGTGGCATTTGGCAATAGCAGTCACCATGTACTATTAATCATAATTTACAAAGACATTCAGGAAAAAAGACTTTTGCAATTGTTTTAGAAAGTAGCAAAAATGATAGGAGAAGGTTATTCAGAGGGGGAGGGTATTCTGAAGGGATTTAGTATCAATGTGTCTTTTACTGCAATGCTTTTTAAAATTTAAACACTACTATATATTTTGATCACCACTTTTATACATTCATGTGTGTGCATGCATGTTGGCATATGTATATGGGTACTCACAATTTTTAAGGAAATAAGTCCAAACAAACTCTGTTGTTTTATTGTAGAGATTTTTTGTTTGTTTGTTTTCCTAGTGGTTTTTCGTCATACGAGGTACATACATGATATTGTACTTACAAACACTATTAAAGCAGATGCCTCTAATCAATGAATTAAGAGAATGTAGCTGTATACTTATCTTATATTTTAAAGTTGAATTATGGTACAGTTGCAATAATTAATACTTTCTGCATTGCTATCTTCCCAGTGATTGCCCATAGTACAAGAGGCTGACTGAATATCCACTCAAAACACTATTAGTGCAAGTTTTGCTTCTCATAGAATTATGCAGAAGTACTGCATATTTATCCTATCTGTACTGTTTATACAAGCACAGAATGGTTCTTCATTTGTTTCCCTTTTTTTTGTTTAGTCCTGTCAAAGATGGGCATTCCATTGGTATTCAATTATTATAGGTGCCTGAATCAAACACAGTCCAGCAGTCCACATTAACAGTGGGTTATCCGAAGAAGTTGTTGACTAAAGCCATTTACAGCTCAGCTTATTATTATGGTCTTATTTTTTATACCTCATTTTTATACTTTTTTGCTGGATGGTTAAGACCAAGATAAAGCAAAACCTATATAACAAAAAATGTAACCTTCACATCTGATGAGGTCGGTCAAGTCCCCTCAGGGTTTATCCTGTAATCCCATACTTCACTCTATACATCCTTTGTCAGGGTCAGCCATGTGGATGAGTCACAGCCATTGCTTGACCACTTTGCTCTCTGTGAGAGGCCAAAAGATAGTTTTCTTTCAATGTGACTCTCCTTAGGCACACTATAGATCCTCTATTGCATTCCTCTGTGATCTCCTTGATCAGAAAATTTGGGGCACAATTGAGTTCCATGATGTTACAGTACAGGTTCTCCTATGTCCTGAGTCTTCACTGACCTTGAAAGGCTAGGGCCAAAAATGTTGGCTGACTTTTCAGCCCTTCCATTTCTCCAATTTTTGATCTGTGAACTTAGGTTGTTATCCATCCGGAACAGAAGCTGACTAGTATCCTGCAACATATGCAGTTCAGTTTACCCTATCTGACTAAATTCTTTGTAGTTGTTGTTATGCATTTCTATTTGTTGTTCTTCTTTTGATTTCTTGTACTATGGAGACTATACGATATTTGCACATCTGTGTCTGGTTTATTTCACTTATGAGCATATGTTCAAGTGGTATCCACTTCAATATAAATGCTTCAAGTTTATTATTCTTTATTCCATTGTATAGAAATACCACATCATTTTCAACCATTCCTCATGTGATGGGCATCTTGGTTGTTTCCAAGATTTTACTATCACAAATTGTGCTGCTATAAACATAGGTACACATATATCACTATGATATGATGTTTTCAGTTCCTCCAGGAAAATTCCCAGTAGGGAGATAGCCGGCTTGAATGGGGTTTCCAGTCCTATTTTTGTGAGGAGTCTCCACACTGATCTCCAGAATAGTTTCACCAGTCTACACTTCCACCAGCAGTGGAGAAGTGTTCCCTTTTCCCCACAACCTCGCCAACATTCGTTGTTGGTTGATTTCCTTATGATAGCCATTCTTTCTGGAGTGAGATGGTATCTCAGTGTTATTTTAACTAGGAATGATTTCTCTAGGACTGGGAGTTATGTTGGTGGCAGTTTGATAGGAACTGAATTAAATCTGTACAACAATTTTGGGAGTATGGCCATCTTCACGATGTTGGTTCTTCCTATCCAGGAGCATGGAATATCTTTCCATTTTCTGAAATCCTCTATAATCACTTTTCTTGGGGTGTTGTAATTTTCTGTGAAAAGATCCTTGACTTCCTTGGGTAAGTGAATTCCAAGGTATTTCATTTTCTATAGTGCTATTGTAAAAGATATTGTTTCTATAGTTTCCCTCTCAGTGTGTTTGTTATCTGTGTAGAGAAATGCTACTGACTTTTGAGTATTGACTTTTTATCCTGTTATGCTACTGAATTTGTGTATCAGTTCTAGTAGCTTCTTGGTGGAATTTTTGTGTCTTCCAAGTAAAGTATCATGTTATCTGCAAACAGTGATAATTTAACTTCTTCTTTACCTATTCTTATTCCTTTTATTCCATAGAAATTTTAATGTCAAATTGTCAACTATACTTCCCTGAAAAATAATGAAGTTGGATCGTTGGTATTGATATTAATATTCTCTCTCTCTCTCTCTCTCTGTGTATATATATATATATAAAGTCAATGTCAATGCATCTCTGACTCTTCTGTAGTTTTCTTTCTTTTTGCCTTAATAGGCTTTATTTTTATATTCCTTGGACTTAATTTGTTTTTTTCAGCTTCTAAAGATGAAATTTCCAAATACTGAAGTAAAAGTTCTTGTTTGTATTAAAAGTTAATGACTATTTTCTCCAAAGATAAATGCACCTTAATTTTGAATATTTTGTGTATTCTTACACATTTTACTACTAATATTTTCTATATTCCCTTATAAATTGTTTTGATTCACTTTCTAATACAGGCTCAAGTTGCATTCATTTATCTACAACATAGATATTTGGAAATAAATGTTGAAAACACTTCAAAAAGAATGAAAGATATCAAACCACAAATCCAAGCTCACACACTTCCAAACAGAATAAGTAACTCAAAAACAAAATTTAAGATGTTATTGTCACCAATGATTAAGAAGATAGATAAAACAGAAACATCACTATGGAAAGACATGTACAGAAGACTTGTTACAAATTAGGAAAGCCAATCATTCACTAGGTGAGATGCCTTATAAGAAGTGTTAAAGTTAATTCTTCATGAAGAAGGAGTGTCACTAATACTAAAACTAAGAGTAAAAATAGGTGTCTTTTTTCTGTATTTTAGGGAAGTGTCTACAGGGTGTTATTTAGAAATATGTTTCTAATGACATATTCTGCAATTTTCAAAATGTCTGTTACTAATTTCAGATGGACTCTTGAGAATTAAACTGAAAACATACTTTCTAAAATTTCAAAAAGAATGCTTACATAACTTAAAAGAAATTATAAAGTTTTTATTCCTTTAAAACTTGTTGAGATTGGTTTTATATCCCAGAACATGGTCTGTTTCCCTAACTATGTAAGGTTGATGGATTTAATTGGTTGAAGATGTTACATTTTCTATATTTTTAGTTACTTTCCACTTAATTGCTGCATGAATTACTAAGAATGGTGACATCTTGAAATATAATTTTTGATTTTTCTATATCTGTCAGTTTTTGTATGTTTTTACCATCTGACTATAATTTAGACAAATATCTTAAATAACTACTGTATGTCTATGATTTGTGAAGTAACATGTTTATAACAGATAATGTGCTATCTGATCCTCAATCATGTTTTTCAGGTAAAGCTTACTTTGTCTGATATTAGCATGGTCACTTTCTTTCAGCTCCTGATTATACGGCAGATATACTTTCCCATTCTTTTACATTTAACATATTTACATCTGTATCTTAAAGTAATTTCTTATACACAGCACATATATGGTTTGTATTACTATCTAATTTGAAAATGTATGCTTTTAATTGGTATGTTTTAATAATGTTTAAGGATAGCAGTTGAATCTATCACTTTTCTAAATGTTTATATTTCCAAAACGTTCTTTTTTTCTTTTCAGAAATCATATGGATTATATGTTTTTTTCATTTCTTCTATTAGCTAAACACTTTTCTTAAAATTTTTGATGCTCTACACATTTCAATATTACAGTTTGTACTAAAATAATATTGTTGGGGCCAGGGAAATAGCTCAGTAGAATAAATGCTTGCCTGGCAAGCACAAGGTCCTGAATTCAATCCCCAGTACCACAAAAAAATTGTTACTTCATGTGATATGAAAGAACCCAATTGTATATTTCAAGACCTATTCTTCTATGATTCACATGTTTGTCATTATATACTTTGGTATTATAGCTATTAGCAGTCCTAAAGTATAGTTTTACTTATTTTTGCCTTAAAATTATTTTTTTCTTCTAGAGTTATAAAAATAAGCAAAAAATGAATCCTGGACTGGCCAAATAGCTCAGTGGATTGAAATGCTTGCAAACAGGTTCAGGGACCAGGGGTCAAATCCCTGGGCCTCTTGTGCCATCCCCCACTCACCCCAGGGAGTGTTGAGAATGAGACTGGGTGGAACATGCCCAGCACTTGATAGACTGTAAATAGGCAGATCATTATGAGTCCAATCTAATAGTGAGATCTTGAACACCCTGTAGACACTTCCCTAAAATACAGAAAAAAGACACCTATTTTTACTCTTAGTTTTAGTATTAGTGACACTCCTTCTTCATGAAGAATTAACTTTAATACTTCTTATAAGGCATCTCACCTGGTGAATGATTGGCTTTCCTAATTTGTAACAAGTCTTCTGTACATGTCTTTCCATAGTGATGTTTCTGTTTTATCTATCTTCTTAATCATTGGTGACAATAACATCTTAAATTTTATTTTTGAGTTACTTATTCTGTTTGGAAGTGTGTGAGCTTGGATTTGTGGTTTGATATCTTTCATTCTTTTTGAAGTGTTTTCAACATTTATTTCCAAATATCTATGTTGTAGATAAATGAATGCAACTTGAGCCTGTATTAGAAAGTGAAACAAATCAGACCCGCATGTGAAAGCATCATAATGTCTTGCTAGTGTGAGAAGCTAAAAGAGTAACTAAAGTCCAACAGTAACAATATACACTGTGGAAGAAAAAGAATCTGTTCAATGGGAAGGAAAAACTGGGATGAGGAAATGGACAAAAGAAAGAAGGGAAAAAGATATTTATATATATGAGCAGGATAATCTGGATATACTACCAATTTGTGCTGGTCTTTTGTGTTTGTTTGTTTTTTGGGGGGAACAGGCAGAAATGGATCTTATTTATTTTGTAAATTTTTTTTTATTAATTTTAATGAGAAAGAAACAGCAATAAGATAGTTTCAAAACAGCTTGGTAGGACAGTTACAATAGTTAATGCATTGTATATTATAGTCTTCACAGTAGTTATTCAGAGTCAGCATATAGACATATATTGTCTAAACAATATTAGTACAATTGTTTGAACTTTTTTCTTTTACAAATCTTTCTTTTCATTGAACTAAGAGAAAATGGCTCTATATTTATCCTATTTTGTATATGCATATATTTTTTCTTTACAAAATAGTCTTTAATTATAGCCCCCTGTTTTACTTTGTTTTGTCAATGGGTGTTCCATTGCTATTAGAGAAGCTGTATCTGGAGGTCTTTAAAGGATCTTTTCATACTTGATGCCAGTTCAAATATTGTAGATATTTGAATTCAGCAAAATATCTCAATATAGTCCAATAGTCCATAATAGTTGTGAGTTGTCAGAAGTTGACTTGAGCCTTTTACAGCTCAGCATATAGTATGGCTTTACTTTTTATACCTTGTGGTTATCCTTTTCTGCTGGATGGTTAAGACCAAATTAAAGCAAGACCTATATAACTAAAAGTGTAACTTTTGCATCTGACAGGGTCAGTCAAATCTCCTCAGGATATACCCTTAAACCATGTACAGCACCTTCTAACTCTTCTGCCAGTGTCAGTCATCTGGATGAGTCAAGGCCATTGCTTGATGAATTTGCTCTGTGTGAAAACCTTCAGTATTTTTCTTCTCTCTAGGTGGTTCTCCTTAGACACACTGCACACCGTCGATCACTTTTTCTCCTTGAACAAAAAATTTTAACCACTGAGTTACAGGATGCCATAACACAGGTTCTTTTATATCCTGAGTGCTCATTGACCTTGTGGGGCTGGGGCCAAAATATTGGCTATCTTCATAGCCCTTCTTTTTCTCTAATTTTTGGTCTGCAAACCTCAGTCGCTAACCATCCAGAAAAAGAAGTTTAGTGATATTATTATCCTGTAACAGAGGCAGTTGAGCCTCTGTTACAGGATAATATCAGTATCTGTCTGAATACCAAACACCTTAGACATAACATGGAACTAGCATTTTCCAACAACCATGGGTATTCTAAACTTTAAATCCCGATAGAATATGAAAAAAGTTACACATTTTTAGGCAGAAATTTAGAAATCAAACCATATATGACATTGTAGCAGGACTATCCTATGACATTTTTTTCTTATCTCTTGTTTTCTTTTCTTACTTTTTTTTTTTACAAATGTTTACTTTAAAGAGAGCATAAAATGATTAATATGGCATTAGAAGCAGTACACATTTATGTGATAGTCTTTTGTTTGTTTTTAATAATTTTATTAAGAATGAAGTAGAAATGAGACAGTTACAAAACAGGTTAGTAGGATAGTTACAATAATTAATACATTGCATATTGTTGTCTTTGTAGTAGTTATTCATAGTACAGCATACAGACATGGTATCTTGTCTAAACATTATTAGTTCAAAACTTTATTCTCATTGAACTAAGAGAAAGTAGCTGTGTATCTATGCCAGCTATTTTTATATACAGATATATATTTTTTCACTACAAAATGGTCCTTCATTATATCCGCCTTTTTTTGTTTAGTTTTGTCAGAGATGAGTATTCCATTGCCATTCAAATATTGTAGGTGCATGAATTTAGCAAAGTAATCCAGTATAGTCCAGTAGTCTATAATAGTAGTGGGTTATCCTCATGACTGGTAATGTCAGAAGTTGTTCACTTGAGACCTTAATAGCTCAGCATATTAATATGGCTTTACTTTTTCTTTTTTTTTTTTTTTGTCTTTTTGAGACAGGGTCTCGCTATGCACTTCAGGCTGGCTTTAAGCTCACTTTGTAGCTCAGGCTGGTCTCGAACTCACAACAATCCTCCTGCCTCAGCCTCCCGAGTGCTGGGATTACAGGCATGCGCCACCACGCCCGGCTCATGGCTTTACTTTTTATACCTCATTTTTATACTTTTCTACTGGAGGTTAAAGACAAAATAAAGCAAACCTATTTTTTAAAAATGTAACTTTTGTATCTGACAAGGTCAGTCAAATTCCCTCAGGACTTAGCCTGAAACCCTGTACAGCAGTTTGTAGATCTTTTGTCAGAGTCAGCCATGTGGATGAGTCAAGGCCACTGCTCGACCAATTTGTTCTCTGTGAAAGTCTGAGATAAAGTTTTCTTTCCAGGTGACTTTCCTTAGGCACACTGTACATCATCAATCACTTTCCTCTGTGGTCCCAGAATCTCCTTGATCAGAAAATTTGGGACACAACTGAGTTACAGGATGTTACAGTACAGGTTCTCTTATGACCCAAGTCCTCACCAACCTTGAAAGGCTAGGGCCAAAATGTTGGCTATCCTTGTAGCCCTTCTTTTTCTCTAATTTTTTGGTCTGCACACTTAAGTTGGTAAACCTCCAGAAGAGAAGTTCAATGATGTTATTATCCTAGAAGCTAGGATAATAATTATTTATTATATTGATGTTAACGCTGTTGAGCTTAGCATCAATATCTGTCTGAATATCAAATGCCTTAGACACAACATGGAACAGGTATTTTCCATCAATCATTGATATGCTAAACCTTAAATACATACAGACTGTGAAAAATATAAAAATAAAATAAATTTAAAAAATAGAAAAACATTGCAAAATTTGTAATTGTGCTGGTCTTTTGAAAAGAGCAGTTAATGCTTACTTTTTTCTTGTTTTCTTTCTACTGTCTTGTAACTTTTTTTGTTGTTTTTAAACAAAGTTTTCATATTTATATCTGGTAATCTAAACTACTAATTTGAAAATTAAATCATGTAATACAGCAGCCATTGTTGAATTCATATTACTTTTTTTTTTTTTCTTTTCTCTTTTTGGTGGAAACAGGGATTGAACTCAGGCCCTTGCACTTGCCAGGGAAGTGCTTACTCCACTGAGCCATTTCCTCAGCCCCCATTACATTGTTTAGTGAAATTTTGTGTCATTTCTAGTGCTTTTTTATTATTACTTTGTATTTTTTAAAATCATTTTAATGAGAAACAAATAGCAATGAGACAGTTTCAACCCAATTAGTAGGACAGTTTCAATATACTTTGTATTCTCTACAAAATTTAAAAAAAAAAAAGAGAGAGATGGCTTGGTCTTCCAATCCATTTCCAGTCACAGTGCCTCCTTGTGCCCTCTGAGTGGCAGTATTCAAGTTGATGTCTGAAAAATTTTTATTCATGGGGGGAAGAAAAGGAAAAACTAGGAAAAGGGTGGAAGAGACTTTGAGTCACCCCTCCCCCACCGCAAGTCTAGCAATCCAAATGATTGTGGTTAAAAAAAACAATATGTATAGTGGTTAACATGAATAAAACCCAGTTAAGGAACAGAAGTTGAAGCCAAAATCATGGCAGAGCATGGTGGTGCATGCAAGTAATCCCAGAATTTAAGAGGCTGCGCCAGGAGTTCAAGCCCAGGGTTAAAAAATAAGTTCAAGTCTGAATTACATAGCAAAACCTGGTCTCAGAAGGACAAAAGTGTGAAACATAATACAAATGTACTGAAATAATCACATTATGCTGTTGAGTCACAAATAAAACCTTCACCTAAAACAAAGGATTGTAATTAGTAAATGTGTAACAGTAGAGATGTTCAGAAGGGACTAAGAAAAATAATGAAGTAAATCTAGAGTTTATTTAGAGCAGTAAATAGAACCAAACATCTTTCCACTTGAAGGGCAGCGTAAATCTCAAGAGATTATAATTTGAAATTCTTGAAGAAAACTGAAATTTAAAAATCATCTAACTGACAGGCACTATGAAGCACAGAGGAGATTTGTATGTTATGACCCAAGCTAAAAAGTTCTGCAGCCCTCCTAGTATATAACAAGCTCATCATTTAGGGGATATAGGAAAGCATACACTATGGTAATCAGAAAATATTTTCCTCTTAAGTTTCAATATAAACCTGTTCTGAAATGATTTTTAAGTTTTTTTCATTTACTATAACAAGAAAGAAAAAAATCTCACAGTGCTGTTCTGAGTGGATTCCAGATATACTGAACCCTGGAATATGTTGTCATTACCTCTAAATTTTAACCATCTGGCATGAAAAGAATAAATACAAATAATGAATTTAAGTATGTTCACACTTCAGTTTATAGAATTCCTTCAAGACAATATGTGTCAGATCTCCAGAAGCGAACAGCTTTAAAAAGTTCAGCTAAAGAGAGTGTCTCCATTAAACACCCATCAACTACTGTCTATGCCCAAATTCATGCATCTAAATACTCTTCTGACCATAAGTTTCCTACCAACAAATGTGCACCTTCCGCCACCCTCGGTCCTAAGAACATAGATCAGAGTGAACAGCCCCTCTCAGGATTTGGTTTTGATCAGGACATCATATCTACAAATGTTTTGGAGTGAAGATGAATTCAGAGTTTGAGGCGACAGATTGTCAACCTGACTGCGTACAGCCTGATACTCATCCACCGAAAATTATTGAGCACTCTTGCCAGACTCCTCCCGGAGTTTGCAGCATATTAATAAGAAAAACAAAGATGTCCAGTGTTACACTTTGTGTGTACTTGTCTCCCCAAAGCCTCATGTAGTCCCTGTGGCACAGTTCTACAGTTTATGATTAATTCATGATCCAAGGCTGGGATTATGAGTCTGAGTACTGCTGGGATTATGGACGGGAGAGCTATACCCAGCCTGGAGCAGATAGCCTGAATGTAACATAAGAGAGACAGAGAGACAGACTTGCTCTCTGAAGCTATTGTTGCTACTCCTCCTCCCGTGGCTCTCTTGCTCTTTTCCACCTCCATGAAACACTGCTCTGTTCCATGTGCCCCTCTGCTTTGGAGCCAGCTGAGTATGGACTGAAAGTCCAATAACTGTGAGCTAAATAAGCCTTTCCTTCCTTCATTTTGAGTGTCAGGTGTTTGTCCCAGCAAGGAGAGAAGAGTAACTAAGACACACACTTTTTATGATGCCTACATTCTTTAATAAGAAATATCCCTTCAAGGGACGCATTGCCATAAATTGAAAGGAGATCAATGATAATAAGTAATGTGTATTAAGTGCCTACGATGAACTACACATTTATCTTCTTAGAGCTTTGTGTGTATCAATAATAACGTAAGTTCCATTGCTATCTGTGGCACATACTGGAGAATATTTAACTATAAAAGCCTTGCAGCAATCTCAGGCTGGCCATAAAAGTCAGCTAGCAAATCAGCAAATGAGCAACAAAGAGCTAGGAAGAAAGAATTTTCTAGTTTAAAAAAAAAAAATACCCCAGTCTTGCTTTTGGCTCACTCAGTATGCGGATTTTCCTCCAGCTCTATTGTAACAATGAAAAATAACCATATATGGCAACTAGAAATGCAGAACCAGACATTCTTAAGACATCTGAAACATCTTGTACCATTAGGGACAAAGAATATTACATGTACGTGTGAAAACCAGCTTAGAAAGCGTGTGGTTCTGCAATAAAAGATTCATATGATCTAACCACAAAAAAATCAAAATCATATAAAGATAAACTTCTGAGTAAACATTTTGCAAGTCTGCTAAAATTCAATTTAAAGTACTCCCAACTCAATTTATAAGGCTACTGTGGGATCTTGAGTCTTTAACACGTGTGCCTGCCTCTGACCTTGCAAGCGACCAGGAGCACAGTGCAGAGTTCCTGGAAAACAGCACAGAAGAGCAGACTTCTGGTAAGTTTGGTTGAACTGATCTGAACCTTCAAATTCAGAACAACACAGTGAGCTTAAAGGTCCAGACAGCTGAAGAGTAAAAAAACTGACACAACTGCTTTTACCCTTGATTCTAGGAAAATACACTCAGGCAAGTTAAATTTATATTTTTACGAATTTAATAATTTGTGCAAAGCTGTAATATCATCAACTAGAAGAGGGAGTTTTACTGTAACCTGCACAGTCATCCCTGAACCAGAAACCTGAGAGAGACTGCATTCGCTTAAGCTCAGTTAAATTTTTGCACAATACAAATATGATAAACTATTTTGTATTGCTGGGTTTGGGCATACAATATGACACAATTGAGGCTTTCTTTCCCCACAATAAAACTGCATCAGAATGAAACTGTTTAAAAAAAATTAAACACAGAGGAGTTTGGAAGAGGATTCTTTTCTTTTCATCCAACATACTAGATATACCACGTCCATGACTGTGTATAGCAGTTTGTTTCCATTGAAATAAAATCTGCTGTCCTTCCATACAGGAAGGATTTAGTTTGTAAACAATTTTAAAGTGTTAAATATGTATAAATGTTGATAATATGAATAATTAATCAATCAGTACTGTCTTAGGTCCTCTGAGCTTCGCCTCTGCCTCTCTGTAGAGGCACTCAAAAGAGAAAAAGAAAGTATTTGCAAAGAATAAAGGCAACTGAGGCAATCACTCTGATTAGATACCAAATATAAAATAAATGTCATTAATATGTAAAAAATATGTATTTCATACTTTCATTGTATGACTTGGCTTTGGATACTGTCCTAATTTCATGGTTAAGCTAGCATTGGGTTCCACCAACATACTTTCCATTTGAAAATAAGAAATTCTCACCTGAGCTTTGTTAGACGGCTACCTTGAAGTAGTTGAATTATTGAAGATAGCCTTAACACAGTCTTCCATGAAGTCTGCATACTTTTACAAGTTTGAATATATTTATTTATAAGTTAACAGTTTAAAAGTTTGTGGGTGTGAAATGCATCTATCCCTAAATATTTATGAGTGTTTTTCACCATTAAGTCAGGAGATAGCCAGAAATGGAAAAGCTGTAAGAAGCATTCTAAACACAGTGGACATATTCAAATGTCATTTTTTTAAAAAAGTAATGAACCCAATATTCAAATTCCTGACTGCACTTCAAGAGCCTTCTGGTTTTAGGTCATCACCTCCAATGAAGGGATACTTTCCAATTAATAACCTTATGAATCATACCAGAGGTTATAGCCTGTTAGGAAATAGGCCAATTTACAAATATAAGTGGAGCTGAACAAAAGGGAAGGAACTTCCAGTTCTTGGCAAGGCCTAATGAAGGCAAATCTTCCTTTCCCTGCCTAATTGTTTAGGCTTCTTATGTCTTCAAGTGCATTACAGGAAAAACTCCCCGGTCCACCCTCTTCATGAAAAGTGAAAAAGAAAATCTGTTTCGACCGCTGTTTGATTGGAAATGTGCCAGAGAGGACAGGTACTTCATGCATTTGTGGTCTAAGTGAGAACTGTGGACAATACATCTTGTCTGAATGAACAAATGGTCCCTTCTATGACCAAGATGGCTTGGGTGCATCAGGTATAAGCCTCCCTCCATATTTTCTGTGTTTCCTTATCTGTGATTCTTGACTGAAAATGTGCTTCCTTCAAGAGTTGATATGGGGCTGGGGAGACAGCTCAGCAGTCTAATCACCTGCCTGCTGAGCTCCAAGACCTGGGTTTGATCCCTAGTACCACATGCCCTGCTTGCCCAGCACCAAGCCGGCCACTGAAACCATACATGGTGGCGCACACTTGGAACCCCGGAAAGAGAGTTGATAGGTATTCCTGGAGAAACAGGATCTTTTGAATTTTTTTTCTGCCATTTTCTGTTTTAATAAATAAGAAGACCAACACAACATAAATAAATAAATAAATAAATAAATAAATAAATAAATAAATAAAAAGAAATGCCACAGTAGACTTTATATTCTTGTTCATACAAGAAAAGACAAACATTAAAAATTAAAGCAAGGGGCTGGGAAGATGGCTCAGTGGAATAAGTGCTTCCCCGGCAAGTGCACAGGCCTGAGTTCAATCCCCAGTTCTGGAAAAAAAAAAATACTACCTTAACAATTAAAGCATTAGCTAAGGTCTTGTGAGCATTTTCAGCGCTTAGGGTTCCTGTTTATACTGGTACATAAATAAGTATATCTGGCTGGTGAGATCATTGGCTTCCATATGTCTTGAAATCTGTTGGGTTATTTTTCTGCTTTTAAATGCATAGAATTATTTAATAGTAATTCACTTTCAAGTAAATCTACCCTTAAAAAAATGATCATGTTCACAGTAAAACATTAGCTCTTTCTTTTTCTCTCATTCTGAAAAAAAATTCAGGCATAAAAATAAGGTATCTTTTTTAATTAAAAAAAGTTAACTAATACATAAAATTGTACTTATTAACAGGGTGCTACATGATGGTTTGATACATGTATGTTTCATATCATATTTAAATCAGTTTCAATGTATCTGTCTTCTCTGAGACTTATCATTTCTCTATGATTAAAACTTTCAAAAATCCTTTTTTCAAGTTTTTTTGAAATGTACAATCCACTGCTGTTATCTCTAGGGAATTTCTCCTGAAAGAAAACAAATGATACAAAATTGTTTTATTTTTAAAGAATATAAAATAGTGATAGAAATAAAATAGCATTAGAAACAATATAGGATTCCACTAAACAAAGTATTAGGAAATCAACACTGGTTTCCATATTATATGATTTTTTGTCTTTAAATGAATCTTACATGTTTATACCTGGTGGTCTTGTTTAATATTTAAATCAACAGAAAATAATGTTCCATGAGCATATCACATAATGTAATTATTATCATTTTTACTATTCTCTTTCATCACCAAGATGCTTTTACAAATGCACATTTTCATATTGTAATTTAAACATAATTATGGACCTTCTTTTGTAATAGTGAATTATATTGCTACTTTTCATATTTATAATTTTTACTAAAAGGTTAATATCTACTAATTTATTTAAGCATTTTCTCATTTTGGATATGCACTTTACCATAAAATTGTTGACTTCATTTTAAACTTCTGTGTTTTCTGGATACTTCCTGGAAGTCTAACAGTGTGACCCGAAGATTTCTGAATCTTCCAGATTCATCACTCTGATACCTCAAAGTAACAAGTTTCAGGGAAGGTTGGTAGATGGCACATGGCTTGCGCTAGCTCTTGATATTTTAGAGATGTACTCAGTAAAAAGACAGAATCTCACACCAAATAATGACAAGAAGTCAGAGACAGGTAGGAGCCACAGTAGCCGTGTCCCGTAAGTGCGTGCAGTTTGTGCCCACACTTGAGTAAAGACTTTACAACCTGGAAGACCCAGTCACAGGGCCTCATGTGACTCCGTGAAGCCGACTGTTTATGAGACCCAGCCTCTCTGCGGAACTCCCTGAATGTGCTGACTCTAGGCAGGCTCTCAGCAAGCTATGTTTTCACTCCCCCTCTTGACACCCCAGACCCTGAATCCCAGACTGAGGCTGAAAAATCTTCACCGCAGAATGTGTCTCTCCCAGTTTCCCTGCCAAATCTGCTGGTGCCTGCATCGCCATCTGCGGAGGCTGCTGCCCCTTTTGAACAGCTAGGCTATGCTGTCAACACAGGCTAGAAGTTGCAGGAAGGGTTTTAATTCAATGGGAGTTGATTTTTTCTTCTCTAGCTTTTTCCAGTGTTTACCAAAAAGATGTTTCTGCATTCGTCTGTGTTCACAATGTCCAATAAATTCTCAATAATTCTTCCTGCCCACTCTATTCTTCTAAGTCATATTTTGTAAATAGTGAATTCTTGTATCACAGTAGTGTTATCATAGATACAAAAGTGTTTAATAATTCTTAAAAAGAGTCATTCCCATTTTCACAACCACCAGAAATGAGAAAGATATTTTCACTGCACTTTGATAGCATTGATTTTTCTCAGCTGTACTTTTACAGTTAGTGTCAACTAATATTCTAAGAAACAAACATGGCATCAGAGTTTCTTCTCAAAGCCAGACAAGGTGGTGGTGCTTGCCTCTAATACCTGCCTGTAATTCCAGCACAGTAGAAAGCTGAGGCAAGAGGATTGTAAGTTAAGCCTGAGCAACTCATTGAAGAGTTAACTTGGGGAAGGGGTGTTTGAAAAAAGGTCCTGGGCCCAAGCCCTAGTGTCACCAAAGAAAGCAAGAAGAAAAGAAGGAAAGGAGGAAAGGAGTGAGGAAGAAAGGAACAAAAAAGAAAAACCCTGAAAATCATACACAGCAGCAATGATAAAAGCATAAATCATAGGTTGTCATTTATATACCTGTTATTCATACATTCTGTCATTTCATCCTTAACCCCAAACAATAGGTACGAGTCTCCCCATTGGATATATGGCAGGAAAGAGAAACTCCAAAACCGTCAATTGCTCTATATCTGCAGCCTCAATGGGAAGAACAGCCATGACCCAAGCTATGTCTCTCTGAACTCGGTTACCTCGAGGTCATCTGTGTCCAAGTAGCCCAACGGTATAGGGCTATAAGTCAGTATGCTATTCATTTATTACTCCTCTTCACAGTTGCCATTCCTGGTTCATGATCACATGGTTCAACTGAAATTCCAACAGTATAAGTAAAGAATTTAACACTAGTTTCTTTAGCTCTAGTTCCTCTCCCCTGCCCCCAATGACAACTTTGAGCAAGTTTTCTGCTCTCGACTATTCTGGGAGTGGCGAGGTATTCTTTTATTTATTCCAAATGACTAATCCATTTTTTAGTTCATGTGACATGTCTGAAAAATTCATCATTTGTATCAAAATATGTCTGAAAAGTTCATCATTTGTATTAAATGTTAACTTTATTTGAAGCAACATATTTCTTGAGGTCAAAATGGAGAAGCATTACATGCTGTTTAAAATCTTCGTGATGCACGATGTGGATATTTTCTGGCAATCACTTTATTTACAAGTAGCAATGTCAAAGATATCAGCTTATATCATTCAATCTTTCATGTAGCAGGGTAGAAGCATCTCTGTGAGGGCATCTCAGGTACACCTAGGTTTCTAACATTGGCGTATTTTATCTAAAAGATTTCTCAGGAGGTTAATTACCAAAGAACTGGAGAAGGTGAAAAGCTTAGACTGCTCAAGAAGACACAGCCTGAAATTCATCTTAATAATCAGACCCACATACTGGCTCTGGAAACCCACTCCCACTCTCACAAGTACACGGGCACAAGTTTTAATTTTATTCAGTAAAAGCACGGTCTCCATAAAAATGGAACTAATTTTCATAAATTTGACTAGATTTATTTTTTTAATTTTAAAAGTTTATTATTTATCTATTTGTTTATTTATTTATTTAATTTGATGAATGGTCTCACTAGACACTTCAGACTCATACTGATCCTCCTGTGTCATCCACCCCACCCAGTGCTGGGATTACATGTGGACGCCTCCACACCCAGGTTCGGTGGCTGGCATGGCTTGTGGTACCAGGAATTAAACCCAGATCCTTACACTTGTCAGGAAAGCCCATAAACCCACCTAGCTATCCCCAGCCCTGACTGGATTTAAAACAATAGTTAAATTCGACCAGTTAGATTTTTCTTCGTTCCATTATTTGTAAAGTATTTGCTTTTGAAATTTTATTGTATTCGTTAAAAACTTTTAATTTTCTAGGTTTTGCTCAAAGGTCATCAGTTTCTTAAATACTTATGTCTGCACATATTCACAGTTTTACATCACTCATAGCTTTCTTAAGGGTCTGTACAGACAGAATTAAATGAAAGCAACCTGTACAGAACCAAAAGAAAATAAAGATGAAGTTCATTTCAATAAAAGATTTCCAAAATTATCCTGAATCCATTAATAATCCTTCAAATTAAAGTAGAATGTGAGCATACGTGCTATTAACCATTTGTTTGTAAATGGTTAGCAATAAAGTAAAATTATTTTATTTTATTACTGTCTTTCCTGGGGAAAATAGGCAGATGTTAATACAGAAAACAAAATGTGGTAGCAACCAGGAAAACTGACTTGCCCAACTTGAATATATTTGCGCTTCACCACTAATGACTATTTATAAAATGAAATAAATACATGCATGGGGCAAACTTTCCAGTTTGGGGGCAGATCAATTTCAAATTGGTGCAGGAAAAGTCTTACCTTGGTTTGATTGGGTGAATTAAAGAAAAAAATGTTTTTGACTGTAGATTGTCACTTTTATCCTCTGTGTGCTCACAAATTTATCATTTGACTACAAATTTCAATGCAAATGTCTTCCATAAAAGGCTTGGTTCTAATTTGTTATTTTTGTTCAGTATGTCCATCTCACTTGTATTAGAAGAATAGCTGTGCTCTGCTGGCCCTGCACCCCAAAGCCCGCTGAGATGGCAATTGAGGCTGGGTATGGTGGCGCGACACTGTAACCCCAGCACTTGGGAGACTGAAAACAGGAGGATTACTACAGTCTGCTGAACTGTCTCGCTGGTCCTCTTCTAACATTTTTATTTTATTTTATTTTTATTTATTTATTTTTTTTGCCTGTATCTCTTTTTTTATCATTTATTTTTATTTTATTAAAATACAAATGTCAGTCAGACAGTGTCAAGACACTTTAACCATACACATTTGATGAATTAATACATTGCAAACTGTTTTCATAATGTTTTGGTATTGTACAAGGTGCATACATGATATTATATTTACAGATATTATTTTAGCAGATATCTCTTATCAGTGAATTAAGAGTGTAGTTGCTTACTTATCTTATTTTTTATACCTGAATTATATCAAAAATTCAATAATTATTTACCTAGTGGATGACCGTAGTACTAAAAGTCGACATAATACCCTGTCCAACCACCATTAGTGCAGATCTTGCCTCTCATAGAATTATGTAGAAGCACAGCGTTATCTATCCCAACTGTACTGTCTATACTCACACATCATGATTTTTTTTTTCTACAACCCTTCCTTTGTCTACACCTGTCAAAAGTGGGCACTCCATTGACATTCAACTAACTTAGGTGCTTGAACTCGACACCACAATCCAACACAGTCCAGCATTCTACAACCATAGTGAGTTATTCAAAGAAATTGATGACCATATCCATTTACAGCTCAGCTTAATATTATGGGCTCATGATGTATACTTCATTTTTATACTTTTCTGCTGGATGGTTAAGACCTAGGTAGATCAAGACTTATATACCAACACAAGAACTTTATATTTCCTATGTGGTCATTGAAGTCCTCTCAGGGTTTATCTTGTAGTCCTGTACATTATTCTGTAGTTCCTT